>JAVQJD010089454.1:0-11988 GCA_036023655.1 Nannoperca australis | reverse complement strand
TTTTTTGTGTTTTATTGTGTTATTGTGTCATAAATTGTGTGTGTGTGTGTGTGTGTGTGTGTGTGTGTGTGTGTGTGTGTGTGTGTGTGTGTGTGTGTGTGTGTGTGTGTGTGGTGGTGGTCATCGTTATGTTGAGAATGAACTATAAGTGCATAAAGTGCAGTTGTGCAGCCGTGACCTGACTTGGATCAGATAGAGTGCTCCCCCTCGCCACCACCCTCCCCCCTCAAATCTCCCCTCCATCCACCCGGCCACATTTTTCATGGCCCAACTGTCGGAGGGCCATGATTGGTTGGCTCTGCAGACAGATAGCCGATAGGCTCTGATTAATAGTTGAGGCCCAAGAACTTCCTCATTGATCAACAGGACAGGCTGTAGGAGGAGGAGGAGAGAGAAAAAGCATGCCCTGTCGCTCTGCAAGTGCTGGCTGATAACCCTGATAGTAGCTTGTGGAGTGTGTGTAAATGTGTGCGTGTGTGTGTGTGTGTGTGTGTGTGTGTGTGCTTGTTTACAATAGCAAAGAGATGAGGGGATGTTAGAAACAGGATGAAATTGAGGCACTGCAGTGAAAAGGTGCTTCAGGTTTACTCACTTCATTTCCATCTTTAAAGCTCTGTCTCTGTGCTGAGGTGTGTGATAGCATCTGTGAGTTTGCTATGAATAAGAAAACATGTATGTTATCAAACAAAACACACACATACACACAAACACACACACACACACACACACACACAGCTGAGAGAACGTTCTATACGATTCTATTGTTTTTCATCATACTTGTTGAATTCAAATGTGCTTTTGATGTCATTTATACTTAAGATATTTGTTTCCATGGTACTTTTGCAGCATGTTTGTTACAGTATCTTGGTGTGTGTGTGTGTCTGTGTGTGTGTGTGTGTGTGTGTGTGTCCTCTTGCTGCTCTGTCCAGCCTCAAGTTGATTGATGATCTCCACTCCCACGGGGTCAGCAGGGTCGTGACCTCCCACTTTTGACCCCCTATTGAGAGGGTCACACACACACACACACACAGAGAGAGAGAGAGAGAGAGAGAAAGCAACCCATACAGAAACAGATGGCTTTGGGACAACTGGTGCTTCCTCACCTTCCTCACATAAACACTCTCCATCTCCTCATGATTTCTCTTACAAACACAACAGCACAACTGCATCACATCCACAGATACACCGAGACTTAACACATAATGACAGAAATGTTAATAAAGATGTCGGCTGCCTTTTATTAAGAACAACAGACAGAGTTTTGATTTACAGAGTAAGGATCAAGAAATGGTTTTAACACACAACACATATGTAGCAACATCGCACCCTAGTGACACTACAAGGCTATGTCAAGTTTACCAGCCACATACCAAAGCTAATATATAGGAAACAATCATAGTTATTATAAGCATAACCACTCATGAACTAAAGTAAATGTGAACCTAAGATTCAGTTTGCACGCCAAAATGAAAAAAGCAATAGGAAAGGAGCATGAAAGAAGCTATTTCTGCATTTCCAAATTAAGAGTAACTTTAAAAACATCTGTAAAGGCCGACAAAACGGGACAGTGAGGAGGAAGAGAACAGGAGAGGAAATGCAGGAAGGTGAGGAGGATGATGAAGCAGAGCAGCCAGGCACACCAGCTTATTAACGGCTTCTTATCAGTTTCACGGAACAGCAACAAGAGCTGATCCGGTTATGATGTGATCTGATCAGGCCGTTCTTCTCTCCGCCTTCTCCTGGGCAGCCGTCTTCAGCCAACTGACCACATGTTCCTCAATCTCCTGAGAGGCAGAAAGATGGGAAAACTATGTGTTAGAAGTCAGCAAACACTTTATGTTCTTTTTTAATGAAGCAACCAAAGAAATTAGACTCTACACTAAGTATCATATAGTTACTATAACTTCTTGGGAATAGTGCTTCCTTCTGACATGTGGTTTTTAAGGCTTATATTGATGGTGTGAGACTGAACAGTCTAAATTATTCCTGGTTTTCTGCTGCTATTCATTGTTTTTCAATGCGATGCCTTTTATACAAATAAAATCAAGAGTATTGTAAAGCAATGGGAGCCTGGAAAACCCTTAAGGCAGCATTTAGATGGTCACGGGACAACAAAAAACATATTCTACAAAACACATTGTTACATATTAATCTGCCCCAATAATTGTATGAAGTACTTCAAGTATTTAGCTCAGCCAGCTACAATGGAAAAAGGCTACTTGCACTTGAATTCAGCAGTAATAATTATCTAATAATATGATATATTTTAATATATCAGTCACATTTTTCTGAATTGAGTATAACTTTACCTTTCATACATAAGTCCACTTTTAATAATACTTATGTACTTTTACTTTACATTCAATATAATATACTTGTAATGGGGTATTGTAACATTGTGGTATTGTTACTTTTACTTAAGCACAGAATCAGAATACTTCTTCCTGATGTGTCATGGACATAGTTCATGCTGTAATGAATCCTAAGTTAACTTAAGATTTGGCTGAGAAAGTGTCCAGTACGTGAATATATGAGGACTTCATTTGTTTGTTATGCAGATTACACTATATGTCACTGAGGTAAACATACCTCTCTGGCTCTCTTGAGCGAGCAGCGGTCTGTGACACTTCTGCTCATCATATCAGCACAGTGAGCAGTGTCCTTGATGAAAATGGTCTGGGCTTCTCCTCCTTCTTCAGCCCTGTCCTGGATCACTGACAGCTCCTTCCATGGGTCAATTCCTCCTGTGGCAATAATGATATTGATTTTTAAACGAATCAATGGAATCCTGAACCACTGTGTCACTGTTCCCTTAATTTACTTTACTCCGTAGGTTCAGACATTTGTGAGGTTATGTTGTGTCTCTAGAAAACCGAGTCTCACCATTGACATAGAGGACTCTGTGCGTGTGTGGGTTGTCTCCCCCATAATAAGTGTTTGTAAAGGCAATGCGTCCCGGCAGGGAATGCTGGGAAATGCCAAACAGCATTATACAGACTTCAGTCTGGTCCTGCAGGGTCAGCATCCCAGAGAACGGACAAGTGGCATCCTCACAAGTCTGGTCTGCACACACACACACACACACACACACACACACACACACACACACAAGTAAAGGGTGTCAAGACATGAAACAATGATGGTTAACTATATATATATGTGTGTGTGTGTGTGTGTGTGTGTGTGTGTGTGTGTCTGTGTGTCTGTGTGTGTGAAGTACAGAAGCCAAACTCGGTGCAGGTCTGGTATGTCCACTGTCTCTCTGTTCTCCTCCTTGAGTGGAGGGACGTGTCCATCAGATCCTTCACTGCTTTCTCATGTGAGACGTCCAGACACGGCTCCTTGCTGGTGGAATGGTAGATCTGAAGAGTGCACAAAAAAACACACAAAACATAAGAAAACACCTGCCCATGTTGTGTAATCCTGCAGTCAAGGGAAATCCCACATGATTGCACCTTTCCATTAGAACTATGGGGGGGCTGCAGGCCTGTCTGTCATGAGGAATTGATGAAAATGGCTCAACAGTGACATCTGATGGTTATACATGAGAACAGGAGGTCATCACTGCTGTCTGAGAGGGTGTTTTCCGTACTTGTGCAAGTGTCACAAGGTGCTTGTAAGCCTCCATCTCCTCCTCATAAGCCTCGCTCTTGTTTGTCATAACACCACAGAGCTCATTAATAGACATGAGCACCCCTTCTTCATTGTACTGCACGGTTCCCATGACGATGTCGGCCAAGCTTTGCATCAGCTCAATCTGAAGTCGAGATGTAAACAAAACAAAGATGGGTGAAGAATGAAGAGAATAAAGAGCGAAATGTAATGAAATATTATTTGAAACAATGATGTAACAGATGTAAAAATGTTTAATTAACTCAGTTCATTTGAATAAATTCAAAGTTACAATATTGATTAAAAAAAATAGATACACATATTGGGTCAGCTGTAACTGAGATTGCGTGAAAACTAGTTCAGTCAGACAACTCAGTCAGACGACTCAGTCAGACGACTAAACTAGAATGACAAAGTGGGAGAGTGTGTTTGGTAGATGGTTGTGGAGAGTCGGGTACATCACGTGTATAGCAGTGCAGCTCAAGTTGACTGTCTGAACTAGCTCGCAGCTGTCACTCCATTTAGTAGTTAATGAGTTGGATTGAAATTGAAAGAAAATAACATCTAGTTTAAGGTTATTCAAAAGAGCACATATGGAGCATGATGGTTGGCGTTGATGAAGGGCTCTTAACTTCATCTGATAGTGCAACAGAATATGGAGAGTTCACCACTGAAAAAGTATCTAAGATGCCACAGAGGGTACTTTAACAACCACTACAATCTCCTCCTAAAGCATCTAAAAAAACAAACAAAGCTGTCACCTGATCATCAAGATCTTTGGGGATCTGACAGCAGCTGAAATCCATGGCCACCTGGCTGGCATTACCGCCCATCAGTGCTGCTTCCACAGCAGCAAAGGCTTTGCGCACAACAGCCAGACACTACAGGAAGAGGATGAGGGTGAATTTAACACACGTGACATATGGGAATTTAATGCCTGTCATATGATGCATAGACAGTTGGCTGATATCACACCTTTTTGGAGCCACCAACTGCTTCGTTCATGAGACTCAAGCCAACAGTCTGAAACAGAGGAAACCACAGATGTTAGAGTGAGAATATGGTTATTTAAAGGAGGCATGCATCACTGGGCTAATTAGTGATAATTAGCAATTCTGCACGTGTATTGTGCAGGGTCACAGGAACAACTAAGGTCACGTCCTTGGTAATATTTCTGTGAATTTGAGGGGTTTAATGACCTCAGAAGGGGCTTTACATTCTATCATTACACACGTACTGGACTCATGAGTTCAGTATTCTAGCAATGGCTCTGGTAATATGCTAATATTGTGACCACGGGTTTTGCCAGTTTACATTGGTGTAAGCAGAGAAGTCCAACTTCGCCTTGACAGGAGCAGAGGAGGCCACAGCTCCGTACACCAGATGAGGATACTGCAGTAGGATGCAAGAGGAACAGAGTTTGATAATACTGAATTAATATGTATGTTGTTGCAGTGATCCTAAATCAAACAGCTCAGCAGCTTCTTCTTTTAGTTAGACAGAATAGGTGGTTGTAAAATCATTAAATGATAGGAAAGGAGCTTCAGTACATCCTTTTTTATATCCTTTAGGGTGTGAACAAAAGAGCAAACTTTATCACAGGAAAAGCAAATATTGCCTTTTCACAATTCTACAGCAGTACTCACATTGTGACAATTCATAACCAGCTGTCGCTGTCAGTGGATTTTAATCCAGAGATTCTGCTTTGATATTTTTGTTTGTAAAATGAACTATGAGAAATCTCTTTATAAATGTTATCGCAATAATCATGGTGTCTGGCATGAATTAGGGCCATTTTACCAATTTTTAGAAACACTTTTCTAAAACATAATTTAAAAGAAAACTAAGCTTTTAAAGAATTATTATTTAAAAGAAAAAGTGCATGAGGTGACATTCATATCTGGGTCCAGTCCTGCACCTTTCCTCTGAACCAGGCGGACAGAGCCCCAGAGTATGAGCCTCCAAAGCTGATCCAGGTGTTCCTGTGGCTCAGACTGAAGCTTTGGCTGATGTACTGGTGGAATACAGCCAAGTCAGCAAGCCTGGATTAAATACACACGCACACACGCACGCACACACACACACACACACACACACACACACAAACCCTCAGTTTTGTGTCTTTCACATAGAACACACATTATAGATACATGAACATGAAAGACAGAGGCGTACATTAAACGTACCAGCTTTTTCATACCAACTTGAATGTGCTTATTCTTTATGTACTTGGATATCCTGGGACAATAAATGTTCTGTTTTTTCTATTTTAAAAGTAGCTTACAGGGTCAGTGTGTCCTTTACCATGAATTGTGCCAAGGCAAGGCCAGGAAGGGTATTTTAATCTGATTGGATGTAGAATGGCCATGATAGATGTCCAATGTACTCGGAAACCTTTGATGCAAGTGTTTGATCTTTGTTCCTCTGCTTCATATGATTTTGACCTGTCACGTCATGTTTGTAATGTAGTGAGCAAGATTTCTGATGACAAACCAAATACTCAAACACACACACACACACACACACACACACTGGTAGGGAGACAACACTAACGCCTGCTGGCTGCTAAGGTCTGCCAGGTTCTCGGTTTCAAGGCCATCAGGGTTGATGCTGTCACCATAGAAACGATGCTCCAGAACCAATAGCAGAGCCCCGTGCTCCTGAGCCATGTCAACATGGTGACCTGGGAAAACATGGTCAAAGCAGATATGATTCAGTGGCAAGGTCGAATGCTTTTTATAAGAAGAAATACAACTACAGTATGACAGGATTAAAAATGCCGGATGGGGTGATGATGCACATCACCATCGACCCCCTACAGGTATGTAAAGTCATTTTTGACAGAGCACAGTGTAGGGCAGGAAATATCAAGTTAAGATGAAAAATATGCTTGCAAACAAGTGTCCTCTTACTAACACACAATATGATGCTTCACTCATTGTTTCCACTTTCATTTGCAAGTCTGTGAGGGTGGGTCAGCCGCCGTCTTTGTTGATTCAGGCATTTTCTGCTTTTTATCAGGGAGAACATGTGTTGCGTGCATCCTGCTGTACCTGCCAGAACATCAAACTCAAAGATGGGCCCTTCCCCTCCGATGAAGAGGAACACTGGACCATCCGGAGGCTGCCAGTACGCTTCGTTCACAAAGAACCTCTGGAAGAAAGGCAGGCAGAGAGAAGCAGAGAAAGAAATGGATGTTTTATTCAGGTTCAGCCAAAACAGCAGCACATTCATAGCCATTTAGCTTAGTCACTTAATCCTGCATTGGACAAATTTGCACTTTGGCAGCCTCAAATGACTATGAGTGAAATTAAGCAGGACTGCTGTTCTATTAGCTTTGCTGTACTGGAAAACATTGAACGATCCTCAGAAATAACACCTGATGGCATCTTATTTGATGCTTTAAATACAATATTGCCTTCATGTAGGTTATGAGATCACAGAGACTTGTGTACATTTTCTTTTATCAAGTTCTCAAAGTCAAATGTACAATGTTTATTTTTCAAATGTCAGCAGTCATGCAATCCTCTGCTCCATGCGTACAAACCGCACAGGTCCATAAATATTCAAAGTATTGTTTGTCCTTTCTCTACCTGAGGGAAGGTGCTAACGTCTTGTCGGTTAAAGTGATCCAGCTGCTGGTGAATCCTGCCTTCCCTCACATGTTGGAGAGGCTGACGATCACTGACTGTGTGCATCAGGAGATGCTGCTTGGCTTTCTGCAGCTGGAGGTTACGCACACGCTCCTTGATCTTCCTCAGAATTCGTCCTGGCATTCAAAAGAGAAAAAGAAAGGGGAAAGAGAGAATGACAAATTCCACAAACCTCACTCGTTTGTATGAGCTAAACTGTTGACCCACTGACCCGATGGCCTCCATGCAACACCAGAGAAGAGAAGAGAAGATGTGGCTCTATCAGCCATTTGATTGATAAAAACACCAAAACTAATCTGCACCTAGGGGTTCATGCTCACATCGCTGATGTGATGGACAAAAATACTCATAACTCTACCTGCAAAGTCTGTGATCTATTTCAGGAACAGCGAACACCAAGGGAGTCACTGTCACCAGCAGCATCTTTACTGTTTTTTCCTCCAGTTAAAATGTGACAGTTGAACAAATAAATCAACTGAAATGACGAGCAAAGAGTGAAATGTCACTCGATCGGCTACGCTTTGCCACATTTGTGCTAGAAGTATCATGTGAACTTTTTAAAACCCTTAAAAAATCCTGATATGAGTGAATTGCTTTAATTTTGTAGGTCATCAAGTAATCAGTTTTAGGACAGTGGATAAAATCAAGCATGAATCTGTGGGTAAAGCCGTTATCACATTCAGCAACTCACCAGCATCAGCAAAATTCAAGAGGAGAAGAAGGATGAGCCAGCGGGCTGGTGAGAAAAGCATCTTCACCACTAGATCAGGATACTTTAAGTTAAATTCAATGTGAATCCAATCTGCAGGACTGACTGAATCTCCACCACCAATCAGCCCCAATATATAGTTGCAGGAAGGGGCTGCAGTGATGAGTGACTGGAAACTGTCATTTGACCTTACATTATTATGATCTGCATTTTGGCATGTCATGAGAACAGAGTGAGATTGTGTGTGTGTGTGTGTGTGTCTGCCATATATTAACAAATGCTCAGCAAAACAGAGCATCGGCTTGGTGACGTAATGAGATCTGTATGTCTTGGAATGGCTTTTTTTAGAGTGATTGAGTTACAGGAGCAGTTTTCGACATGTTTCTCTTAACGTGCTGCATCAGTGTGTTGAAGCATTGGGAGGGACTGTCACGCAGCCATGCACACACACACACACACACACACACACACACTCACACAAAAACACAAAGTGTTGTCACCATCGCTATGGCACCATATAAACACTGGCTTTTAATTCAAATAGCTTCTTAGATAATACAAATAAAATATGTAGAAGACAATACTTGTATTTGATTTTTGTAAAGACAAGAACAAAGACTTTTCATGGAACACAGTTGGTTTTCAAGGAAGTTGAAATACTGTGCAGAGTGCATTTGCTGAATTTACTGTGTGTGTGCAATACATTGCCTGTATATGTGAAAGTATGTATGACAAGCACAAGCAGCACCTAGTATCCAACAAATGCATGCAAGAGCTGTTAAAAACATTGACAAGCTCCTCTGCTGTTGTTTTACAGGAAATTGGTCTTAGTATACAAGCTGCTCTCCTCCCTTTTATCTGACAGTTGTAATAATTATAACTCATTACTTTTCATGTTCCGTTTACATAAAAAAAAGTAATGAGTTATAATTATTACAACTGTCAGATAAAAGTAGTGGAGTAAAAACTATTTTACTGTAAAATGTAAAAAAGAAGTCTGTGGATATTAGTATTTTCCTTCTAGGGTTTGTGCTGACAAGTCTGTGAGTCCTGAGAATTACCACACATGCTTTTTAGAGACAGACAGAGAGATGAACAGATACAGGAGAGCAGCTTGCATACTAAGACCAATTTCCTGTAAAACAACAGCAGAGGAGCTTGTCAATGTTTTTAACAGCTCTTGCACGCATGTGTTGGATTCTAGGTGGTGCAAAAATTGAAGGATATAAGTAGTGATTCCCTTGCTTTTCTTAAAAAAACATATTCACAAAACACTTAAAAAGTAAAAGCTCAAAGTAGCTTCTAACTGGCTGAGTTAGGAGAATCTCCTAAAAAAAGGATTGTGTCAGTCAGTCCTAGCTTTAAGACTCCTATGTTTGTGATCTAAGAGTAATTTATAGCATTTTAACACTATAAAGTTAGACAGAGGTTAGAGGCAGCCCAGAGGAGTCCTAAAGATGGGCAAATACTGTTTATTGTTATTGATCTTGTATGTACGAAAATCCATGTGATTGTCTGGGAGCCAGATTGTTTATCGTTCAGGCAGTGAATCAGGCGTTGTGACCTCAGAGTGCGAGTCAAATGAAAACCAATCTGGCAGAAATTCGACCAGATTCTATAATTAGTCGTGGCCGATCAATTACGGTCTCAAATCGGGCTTAATCTGTACAGTGACCCTCCCACAATCAGCTGCTACAAATAATGGGCATCATTCTATCAGCAATTTGGAAAATTACAATACTAATAGTTTGTACAGCAACATACAGTTGTGCAGTGCAGATGAATGATGGAATATATAAGCTCTTTCTCAAAATTATTTATCGAACAAAAAAGCCGACAGACAGGTCATAAAGCTGAGGGTAAAGCCGGAGGACTCCTCTGTGGATCTGAATGACCCTGTAGTGAAAGCAGAAATCCTGAAAAAGGTAAGTCACCAAAATCCTAACCCTAAAACACTTTTAATGTCTCAATATCTGGGCCCATTTTCTTTGTTTGGCTGTGTTTCTTTCTTGTTTCCCTGCTAAATAAATGAAAGTTAGCTCCCAACAAATATTTCAAAATGGCTACCATCTGTGTTTCCCAGTTCCAGGACAGACTGAAGAAGAATGGAGTGAGTGGAGTTACCCTGAGGTGGAGTGAGCAGCCTGATAGGAAGGTCCTCCACAAGGAAAAAAGTTCAGAGAAAACAAAAAAGACAAAAGGCTGAGCTCTGAAATTAAAATCCAACTGTACTTTTGCTTATCTGTAATCCACGGTGAATGTTGGTTCCATATGCTATACATACTGTTCACTAAGTTGTAGACTTGCTACAGAAGAGCTTTGTCTTTGGTCACAAATCTTTGTGTGCAGTGTGTTCATGAAATGTAGGTTTCTTAAAAATAAAACACATATGAGATGTGGCATTGAGTTAACAGTTTGTGAACCAGTCTGATAAAACCATATTTACACATTTGCAAACAACAAACCAAACTTTTAATTATTCCACTAGGGGCTACGCCTAAAAACTAATACATTAATATACATCAACCGCAGCTTCCCTCTATGATGGGAGCTTTGTACATGGAAGCATATGCAAAAGGTCAGATAGTAGTGAATAGTGAATGATGATGTCAACACAGTTCCTGTGTGGGAGTTAAGTGAAACACTGCCCTCTTGTGTTGTCCTGTGTACATTATTACCTTTGAAGAGGAAGTTTAGGCTGTGCCTAAAAGCAACATAGCTTTCTTTGCTTCCACCCGATTGTTCTGGTCAGCGTGCACTTGTGGTTCCTTTGTTCCACCTCAGAGGAGGTACAGACAGAGGAGAGGGGGTACAGACATACAGATTTTCCTATTCACTTAGAACATTTTCCTCTTCATGATCGCAGAAAATCGTCATTCAGTTTCCTCTAACTGAGCTGTGGTAAAAACCCTAACCCACATCCTGACCTCTAATTGGACATAGCTATCTATGTGAGAACTGTGACTCTGGTGATCTTTTTAACCAATGACGTTTGCAAAAGTCGTGCTTTAATGTGGGATGTGACAGTTGTTACTCTCCATTAGAAGTTGACAGTTCAGTTAATAGATTTATTTTAAAATTCCAATTCAAACTAAGAAATATATATTTTCTTTTTTAGAACATGTAGTACATAGGAGGTACAGTAGTAGCTATAATCAATGTTGTTCTATAAACAATGGATCACATGTAATAAAATGTACTGTCCACAGCAAAAAAAGCTAGATGGGATTAGTAGGTGAACATAGTGGACAATCATCACAGATTTTCATAAAAACAGCTGCATTGCTATAGGTTTGTTTAAAACTCACCATCACAGTAAAATGCTGTGCATGAAAGCCATTGTGTCGCAACACTTTTGCTTAAAAACTCCATAAGTTATTATAAAATGGAATGAATAATTCATCAAATAAAAATAAATGTAAATTATCTCTAATCCATCTATGTCTATGTAAAATTGCACAAAAACTTAAAGTAAACTGGTAATGTCAGAGATACTGCAGTAACATGAGTTTCCTGTTTCATATTTAACCCTCCCAGTCTCACGTTTTCAACATCTATCCTCACATCACACAGAACAGAGCAGAGGGAGGAACTGCTGGGCTCAACTGCAGTATTGAACACAGAAACATTGCTTTTCTAATCAGGTAGACATGAACAACACTATGGAAGATGGACTCGAGCCAAACCTGTTTTATGCTGTGGCCTTCGGCTGTATTATAGTGCTGGGTCTGCCTCTCAATGCTGTGTCACTGTGGATTCTGCTTAGACACCACAGCTTCAAATCCTCCACTGCCATCTTCATGGTCAACCTGGCCATCTCAGACCTGCTGCTCGTCATCTCCTTGCCCATGAGGGTCTACTTTTACGCCACAGGCACCTGGCCTCTGGGCACTACGGCGTGCATCTGGATCACAATGCTATTTCGCAACAACATCCGTTCCAGCTGCATCTTCATCACCTTCATCAGTGTGGACCGGCTGCTGGCTGTGGTTTATGCTCTGAGGGCGCGCCATC
>JAVQJD010089434.1:0-20646 GCA_036023655.1 Nannoperca australis | reverse complement strand
ATTTTGTGTGCGTCACAGAAGTATGTGGAAGTTGGTCTCGACCGGCTCCATGTGATTGAGTGCCCTGAGATAACTTTGTTATGATATGGCGCTATATAAATAAAATTGAATTGAATTGAGTATAGCGTTTAAGATAAAACGTTTTATGACAGTTCAAAGTGGCCAAACTCAAAGACAGGGTGAAAGGCCTGCCATCAGCCTCCACCTGACTGCATCCCTCAGCCTCCACAATCCCTCTCCAAGAACTCTATATCTTTGTAGTCTCAAATGCAATAAATCGTACAAAGGAGTATAACAGCACTTTCGGAGAGTCTCTCTTCGAAGGCGTTCGTGGCGTACTCAGTTGGATATGTGAAAACTGACAGAAGAATGAAAAAGGAGAGCTCGAAATAGTTGGATACACGCCCCAAATGGTGCTCATGTGGTGCACAATCCTAAATAAAGTTGTGATTAATGAATGAATGAATGAGTATTGGGTCTCTATTATTTGCAGTGCACACTGAGAACCTGGAGGAGAGAGGGCACACAATACACAAGTCTGGGTGAATGTGGTTGGTAGGGATCCAGCAGCCAGTGTGTTCCCAAATGTCCTCCTAAATTAATCCGACCATATGGCTGTGACACTCCATGGATTTTACACATAGGCCTACAGGTCAGTATACTCATTATGAGGAGTAATATCCAGCTGGTAAAAACAGTAGGTTGTCTTTGGTTTTGGAGGATCTTTGTCAAGTCAGAGAAAATATCTTTTAGGAAAATATCTTAAGGGAGACTAACAAATTGTCTCCAACAGAAGGTATGTAAGGATTTTGAAAGACATGGGCATTTAACCTGCTGGGAGGGGCCAATGAAAATATGCCACTGAGTTGTAATAAAAAAATCTCCTGCTTTGATTTTGGACAATCCTTTTTAATCTGTTTTTTACAAGTCCCAAACTTTATGGAACTACAATACTACATTTTGTGGGTAACCCTTTAAGTTTAGTTAATCAATGGCGCCCACTTGTCCATGACAATGTGTTCTTGTGGCTTTCACTTTACTCTTTACAGTGTATGTGATTGTAGTTCAAAAATATATATATAATTGATAGTCTATGCATTAAGGGTACAGTTTAACAAATTAGCTTATGGCAGGAAAATATATATATATTTGGCATTAGAAAGAAAAGGTGGAAATGGTGGTGGTAGAAGTAGGTCTGGTAATAATACAATATGTACTTTTCCAATTCCCATCCCTTTAATAAAAGAAATAGCCTATTGCATGCTCCTGTTTGGCCTGGAGCCCACATACTCTCAGTGTATCCTGTTTACGGTATCTGACTGATGGAGTAAAATCACACGGCTGGACCCTGGAGACCCCCCCCCCCCCCACCCCTCCCATCCCCTCCACAAGGTGATCAGCATTGATACAGCAGCGCCTGTAGGGGCGGGGCAGCACTGCAGCAGTGCGCTTCTCGAGCCGTCTCCGGTAATGTTCCATAGGATACATACGCCTCTCTCCGCCCCTGCCGCGAGACAGGTGGTTGGACTAGCCTATATGCCTTCATCCTCGAGCGCTCCCTCTTAGAATAAGCAACAACAACAACAACAAAAATCTGTTGACAACAGGGAAGGGTCGGTTGGCGCGAGCGCGTCCCCGATGGACGTCCAGCGTGTGACCTCCGCGATCACCGGGCGGAAAGCGGGAGAGGGGGGCAACAACCGGAACGCACGAGCACAGCCCCGCCGATCTACTACCAAATGTTTTCCAGCGAATCGCGCGAGCTGCTGTTCAAGGGAGGGGGTCCACGGGCAGAGGAATGAGATGCACGAGTAAAAAGTTGACACGATTTTGGTCTGAGAGGCGGCAGGATCATTTCTGACTAGCCTCCGGTCTGGAAAGTTGGGGAGGAGGGGGTGGTTCATTATGGCTTCAGGCGCCGGTAAGGCTGCACAGCCCCCCGGGCCGGGCTCCGCCGTTAACGGGACTGCGGCAGAGTTCCCGAACATCGAGCAGGAGCTGTACGACTACCAGATGCACAGCAAGATGTGCAAGAAGATCGCTCAGCTCACCAAGGTAAGACCTGCCGGTGACACCGGGAGAGGCGCGCTGTCAGGCTGACTGGATGATCTGATTGCTGCCGTCGCACTGAAACATAATCACATATTAAGGAAGCGACTTTCAATTATCCTGTGACAGATTACATATGAAAGGGACACCAAAACATATCAGAGCAAAACAAAAATGTAAATGCAAATATAAAATTGATACAAACGAGATTAAAAATAAGAGTAAAAAGAACATATTGCGGTGGTCTAATGCACACTGTAAATCCATACGTGCTTAAACAACAATATAGATGGACACTATCATCATTGTCTCTTGGGATAATGATTGGAAAACTTGGATCAGGGTTCGTTATTCGTGACTGACACAGTAATCAAACCTTTAGGCTGCAGAGAGCCAAACCTATCAGGCAGCAATTAAGAGTGATGTAACTATCCGTTAATTCATGGAGTATACCTCCGCATGCATGGATTTACAGTTAAGATGGTTACATGTAAAAAAAAATATAAATAAATAAAGAATTACACATCTAATATAGAAAAAAATGCACAAATGCCAGAGCCCAAGATGATGTTTCTTTGTCTGACCAGAGACAAAAAAATGTATTAACGGCAATATGAAGCAGATAAAAGCAACAGAACCCCACACTGAAGATGCTGTGAGCAGCAAATGGTTGATTTTTGATATGATAATTATTGATGTGATTAATTATTCCTTTATTATCACCAACATTTCACGCTGTGTATCTTCCTCCATGTGCACACACACTTACCAGTGTGCAGGCGGGGATGCTTGACAGCTGCAGCAGCGGCAGTAGCTGTATCTACTCTGGCTCTTCATACAGTAAGCTGTGCTATATGGGGATTCTCCCTCTCTCTCTCTCTCTGGTGCACAATAATGCTTACACAGGCAGGACAAGACCCATCGCTTGTTGAGCTATGACAATTACTGATGACTGTGCAGTCTCCATCTTCCCTTATGGGTTCACCTCTGTGTAGTCTGTAGGTGTGTGTGTGTGTGTGCGCGTGTGTCCAGGAACACGTGTGCAATGCAATACACGCTGCAGTTGTATTTGCGTGTGTGTTGTTCAGAAAGCTTCCTCTTCATACACACAGGCTCACACTCAAACAAGGATGACACAGATGAGGGGTCAGCACTCGTGTCTGTGCTTGTTAGGGGGATTTGCCAGCCTAGTCCCTTCTACCTCTCATGGCCCTCCGCTCCTCCTTTCATCCTAATGGAAAAAGAAGCCCGCACTTGTTTTCTCTCTCCTGAAACTTTATGCAAGCCCTGCCAGCCTGCGTTTAGCTCTTTGATGACCACAGTAAATAAATCCGAAACCCGGAGCGCCAGTGAAATATAAGAATCATCAAATCCAATATTTGGTGTAAGCATTTTCTCTGAGCTTCGAGATGTGACACATGGTGTATTTGAGTGTTTTGGGGCGTGAAGAGGAAGCAGGAAATGGGTCAGCTGTGGTAACCTTATATATTTAATAACCCCTGCTCTCTGTGAACACGGAGGCTGGCACACACACGCACACACACACACACACACACACACACGTACTTAACACACCTTACGTCGGCCCTCGTTCCGCCACTCACCCATCTACACTTATGCTTGACTTCCACATCTACCCCCCCCACCCTTTCATCGACCTCCCTTCCCCTCTCTCTGCCAGTGAGAGTGGTCTGTCCTGGTTGAATGAGTGCTGCTTAATATAAACCAATTGCTCGTCAGAGTGTGTTTACATGGCGAAACAAGCCAATGGGAAGAAAGCGTGAGCTGACCAGGCCAGCTGTTGTTAATGTTCACATGAGCTTGTACGTGAATAGACATAATGCACACGCCCACATTAATACAGAGAAGACAGTAGTCTCTTTACGTAAAGTGTGTGTTTGTGTGCACATATACACCCACCGCTTTGATTGGCAGCTCTAATTCTGTCTGTGTGATTTCCTGTACTTATCTAAGCTTACACTGTCACAATGTTCCCTGCTTTGTAATCCAGCACACCCGGTACCCTCTTCAATATGTGTGAAGGTATGTGTGTGTGTGTGTGTGTGTGTGTGTGTGTGTGTGTGTGTGTGGGAGCAGGGCTGATGTAAGAGAAAGTGTGTGCATGCTTGCTTGTCTCTTTGCCTAACCTCTCCTCGGTGCACCAACCCTTCACTCTACAGCTCACTCCTGTTTCAACAGCCTCGTCTCACCTCTTCTTTACACTGTAGACTGAATATTAATTTCATGCTTTGCTGACTATGAAGTTATTGTCAATAAGCACGGGCTTGTGGGGCTACATGAATAACATTTTCGACCGGCAGGATCAATATGGGGATCTCGAGAGAGGATTTACAGTAGCAAGAGGTTCTCGCCTCTCTGCTGCAATGCCAACCGTCTTAAGAATTTACACCCAAAAAGATGAAGTCAAAGTCAGACACTACTTTATTACACTGGAATAGAAAAAAACAATTCTTTAATAAAAGTTACGAGATAGTGGTAAATGCCAAACAGTAAGAGAAAAAGAGAAGAGTCATAAAGTGCACTGACTCATTCATCAATATATATCTACAGTTTGCTAACCTATGCTAACATTAGCAACCACAATCTACTGGTCATAACCAAACCAAATAAGGCTGTTGAACAAGAGCTTATAGTTTCAACTTTTCATTCTTAAGAGCAAGAATGTTATTTTATTATTCTTTCAAATGTTACATAGCTTTCCTTTATGTTTAGCAGGTTAAAAATATGATTGCTTTTAGATGAAGGTAGAAAACTTTTAATTTGCAGAAATAATGACATATCTGAGATCAGTGGCTCCCATCCTTTTTGGCCCAAGACTCCTTAAGATGAAGCAATACCTTGCTGCGACTACTTGTCAGGACTTTAAAGTGATAATTTTATCTTCTCGGATTGTGTCATTTGAAGGATTTTTCCTTTAGCCCTGAAGATGTGAAGCCAATCAAAACTTAAAAAAAGAAGAAGCAAGGATTAGAGAAAAGTTGGAAAAAAGAAACTGCTTTGTGAGAACCGCTGGTTTGTATCTAAACACGCTTTAGGAGACCCCTTTAAGTCATCCTCCCTCCTGCTATATTTTCCTCCGTGCTCTCACTTTCAAACTGGCCATTCAGGGCAGCCAAGAACAGCACGCACGCAACACTCCCCTCAGAGCCTGCCCTCAATTCAGAGCCCGCTCATTCCTCTGAGTCACGAGGTATACTTTGTGAGTCAAAGTTCACGCACTATGACTTGGTTGAATAGCCAGCGTCACATACTGTCCAAGTGTTTGACTGAGGAGGGTTTGTGATCAGGATCTGGGAAGATGCCACATCCATCATCGATATATGTAGCTGAATCATGAGAAATACATCATATATTAATGGAGACACAATGTTGAGACCACGTAAGTGTGTGTGCAAAAAAGAGGTGGTGACATACACACACACACGCACACGCACACACACACACACACACACACACACACACACACACACAGGGAATGTGTGGCAGTTCGGTTAAGTTGTGTGTGCAGACAGAGAGGCGTCTGGGTAAAATATGAGCCTGTGTCCCTTGCATACATCCATGCACACGTGTGCACACACACACACACACACACACACCTCTGCAAATGGGTAAGTGAGACATCAGAGTCAGTGGGAGCAGATGATGATACTGTAGACATGGCGTAGAGGGTCAAGTGAATAGTGGGACGAAACAGGCCATATTTCAGGTGTTAGTCACAGTCTATATTGGGAAGAAGGGGAGAGACCCCGCACATGCTGGCAGGCAGGAGAATCCCTGCATGAAGCCACAGTAACTGGACTATATTAACTCACAGGACTTTGTTAACAGTAGACACACACAGTGCTGCCAGTGTTGCTGTTTAACCTCTATTATTTGTGTTTGGGGATTGTTGTGTTTCCATGTCAGTTTGATATTTGGCATCATGAAGCTGCCAGCTCAAAATATTGGCTCCATAGTGTCTGGGCACAAGTATTGGTGTCAGTTTTCCAGTTTGTGATGGAGCCCGGTTAAATGAAAGTGGAAAACCACCTCCCAGAGTGAATCGCCTGAACCCATGAGGATGTGAACTTTACCCAGGTCAGCTCAAATGAAGCTGAGGATAAATTTTTTTTTACAAAAAAGACAACTCTTAAGAGTTGAAAACTATCACCAAACAATAAAATACAAATTCTGTCATGTCATGTTAGGTAAAACTGAAAAATCTAAATATAGTCCATAAAAAAAGAAACTTATTCTAAGTGTGTGCTAACAAATTAAATAAAGAGGCTGACGGGCCAATTTTTATCTTTTCTTATCAAATGGGTAAAAATGTATTACTCAGTCAGCATTTAAATCTTTCAACGTCAGCTTAAATTTAATAATGACTGGCAGTTTCAGCTTTAAATTTATCTGCAGTAGATAATAGAAATAGAAGGAATGCTACACGAAAGCACTTTTTTCTAAATCACTTGACCTTAGGGACAAAAAACCCTAAAACCCAACTTTTTACGTGCTGTAAAACAATAACAAAAACAATCGTAAACAAAGCTTTGCGTGACCATATAAAGAATTTACTAATTATGTCAACCGGAGACATGGCAGACCGAACCAAGAATACAAAATGAACAAAGATCAACTATTAACAAGAGTAACTAATAAACATAAAAAAATCTGTGATCTGCTATTTCTGGGCCACACAGAATGTAGAAGACATGTCAGCATGAGATATGACCGTAATGAAGTGTCAGTCGAGTGGAGCGATGGTGATCACTTCCTGCTTAGCTGCAAAGAAAAAGCCTGACCTATTCCTTGGATGAGATGATGAAAAATATACATTTATAAACAACCTTTATACAAAATTCACATCTTCAGAGCAGAAATGTAAAAGATCACTAAATCTCTCTTTACGGTCTGCAGGTGATTTATTCTCTGAACATGAAGAATGAGGAGCAGGAGGCGGCCCTGCAGACCTTGAGCCACGCTCACCACGAGGAGCTGCATCGCATCCTGATGGAGACGTGTCATGAAGGGGAGGGGTCAGCGCTGAGGTCACGCCTCCTCGAGCTGCAGGAGTCTCTGGATGAGCAGCAGAGAGCTGGAGCCCAGGTGTGTGTGTTTGATTGTGTGTGTGTGTGTGTGTGTGTGTGTGTGTGCATGCGTTACAGTGTGCACTCTCACCCTCCTGATCATGAGATAAACTGACCTCATTCAAGGACATGTTGTATTGCTATAATTTACCGTGTAGCAGCAATTCCAACCCGCTACTCATGTGACCTACAACAGTCAGCCTCGTTCACTTTACCCAGTCTAAGACGCCATGCCTAATTTACATGCTGTGAATCACAATAAAACATCAACATGAATCATAAATAGCCACATGACTTCCTTAAGAGCTCCTTGGAAAACGGATGTAACTTAACAACAAGAAAAAGATTAAAATATATATGTGGCCCATAAACTTTCATTGTGAAATAAGCTGCTACGTTCATCTGTCTGGTTTGTTTGTCGTCTGCCACTTCCTGTTTTAGTTGGACATTTTTAGCTGACAGTTTGGGAGCATGCTATCACAGGAGTGTAAACACCTACCAGCAAATACACCCTATGGTTTTTGTGAAACAGGATGCAGACACATTACATTTAGCAGACGCTTTTATCCAAAGCAACTTACAAGTGAGGATCGGGGGGACTCCGGGGTTGAAACCATGACCTTCTGTTTGATAAGCACACAGCTGTACCTCTCAGCCACACACGTGAGCGTCGTAAATTTGAACTCTTTACTCTGCTATATGCACAGTGATACACTCGGAGTTGTTCAGATAAAGACAGTAATAGAATAGTTAGAGAACATCTTGGCAATGCTTTATTTTGTGAGCTGCTACTTTAATAAGTTTCCAACAAAATCCCAGAAAGAACTTTATTTTTACTTTATTAAAGGTCCAATGGAGACAGTGGTGAATTGGTACAATTCCAATTAATTAATTCCAATTGATTGCTAGTTAATTCACTGATGATTTGTGATTACTTTTGTAATCTGAATTAAGGATTAGAATTTGGAAAAACGCAATTTATTTAATTGTTTAATTTATTTATGTATTCAATTTATTTATTTATGTATTTATTTAAATTAGACTAGTAGCATTGTTCAGTTAGCACTCATTGTTTTACACTGTATGTCTATGCTGTTTTATGTGGAACTGCCCCATGAAGCTGTCTTTAATTGCCTCCCGGGGACGAATAAAGTTTTTTTGAATTTGAATTGAATTTATGGTTCCAACCTGCCTGATCTCAACAGTGCAGGCTGGCAATGAATACTGAGCATTGTTTGAATGTCACACCACTGTAGCTTTTTTTTTGCCTTTCTTAAAGGTTTTGTATAAACACTGTTCACACAGTTCCCTCCAGTGATCGGCACAATTCCTAGATCTCAACACAACCAAACACCTTTGAGATCAAATAATAGAGGATATATGCATTATGATTGTGCCACCACAAAAAAAGTAGTGTAGGATGTTAGCATAGAGCAAAGTGTCTGAAAGGAGAAATCAGTGTCTTACCGACTAGGAAGGATGTATACTCAGTTGCGAAGGGACTTTATATGTAAGTGCACTGTGCATCATGTTATCCTCTGTGCCTCCAGGTGCAGGCAGACTTTGAGTGCTTCCGCATCCAGGCGGGGGAGAGGGAGCGTGAAACTGAGGCGGAGCTGAGAAAAAAGTTTGAGGAGAGGCTCCAGGCTGCAGAGGAAGAGCTCCAGGAGGCCAAGGCCCAGATCAGTGATGCCCAGGAGGAGAGCCTGCGGTTGAGCAAAGAACTGGAGAAGGCCGGGGAGCAGATCCAGGAACTGGATGCCAAAAGTGAGGAGCTACAAAAAGCGGCTGACGAGGAGAGGCGGAGCAAAGAGGAGCAGAGACAGAGAGAAGATGAGGTAAAAAAGAAGGAAGAGGAGGAGAGACAAACAGAGGAGCGGGAGGACTTGGAAAAAGTAAAAGCACTGTTAGAGGAGGTAAAGACACTGAAGGAGGAGAGGGATCGAGCGGAGGAGGAGAGCAGGCGAGCTGTGAAAGAGGAAAGGGAGCAATGCGAGCAAAAGATGAACAATCTACACGAGGAGAAAGAGGAAATGAGGAAGAAGATGGAGGCAGAGTGGAGGGAGGAGCGGCAGAGGTGGGAAGAGAGGGAGGAAGAGGAGAAGAAAGGAATGCACAGCGCCCTGCGAGAAAGAGTGAAGAGGGCTGAAGCGGAGGTGGAAAGTCACCTGGAAAGGTTGGCTGAGAGCAAGAGAAACACAGTCAAACTGCAAGAGCGAATACAGGTACACACACACACACACACACACACACAATCCAACCACTCATAATACAACTAGAACCCAATGCTGTGAAAGGGGAGGTGAAAGGAAATTGAAATGTTGCAGGTTCCTGTCTCTGATGCACCCAGCTAATGTTCGTGTTGCTTGTCTAACCACAGGCTGCCCTCCCTGAGTGCTATTATTCCCACTGCCAGCTATCTCCTAATGAGTAGTTGGAGCAGGATAGATTCGCTGCACCACCACCATTACCACCTCGTGGAAGAGCATTAAGAAGCCCTACGAGAGCTGGCACAGAGCTGACATAAGCCCTCACAGCAGACCATTAAAGGCTCACAGCTGGGCGAGATAGCTCCCTGACTAACCACATTTCATCCCATTTTTTTTTCTCTCGCTCTCCCTGTCTCGCTGACTTGTGTTCTTTCTCTCCTTCCTCCTTATCTGTGTCAAACTTGCTGCCGGCTCCTCTCTTTCTCCCTCATCTATTTTTTTCTCTTTCCTATTCCCCCGTGCTCATTGTCAACCCACAATACTCCTATGCATCGCCCTCCTTACTGACCAAACTTCCCCCCCTGGCCCTCATGCCTCCCTCCAGGACTTGGAGGAGGAGCTGGAGCTGGATCGAAGGCGTGTATCAGAGGCTGAGGGCGTGGCTAAACGGGCAGAGGAGGAGCTTGCGGTCGCCAAGGAGAGGCTCCTGCTTCAGGAGGACGAGCTGCAGAGCCGAGCAGGTAGTCGTTCGATCTGTGTCCACCTGTCTTCTCACCTGTCTGATGGAGGAGGCTCACGTTGGTGAAAATCAGCTGAGCTCAGTGCAATTCCATTATTCATTCTGACTCAGCGTTAATTACATTTTCGCCATACGCCATTATAATGTATACAGAAAATGTAACAAATGCACATTATTCATCTTCCATGAATGCAAACAGTTTCATCAAAGTGTCATAATACCCAGTCAGCAAAAACGCCCTGAATTTTATTTATTGCACGAGAATGACTTTTGTTTTAGGCGCTACCTCGTTTTGCATAATCAATCAACACATGCTCGAGCATGTTTGTGTGTGTGTGTGTGTGTGCACTTTGTGTTCACTTGGGTGTTTATTTTATGTGTGTGTGTGTGTGTGTATGCGTGTATTTGTGTATCAGACGAGCTGCTGAACCGCGGCGGCTGTGAGGTGTGTGTGTGTGCTGAAGTGGAGGAACTGAGGAGCCAGGTGAGCCGCCTGCAGAGCAGGAACAGAGAGCTGGAGCTACAGAGCAGCGGCCGAAATAATGACCACGCCCGGCAGATACGCCAGGTAAAACACACACACACATCAAGCAGTTACATGTTACACTCAGCAGTGACCACTTTTTTTTATTAAGTACACCGGTGCAATCTAATGCAATCCAATACAACTGTTCTGCCATAAAGTCTACTTTTATGGTAAATGGACTTCACTCATTTAGCACTTAAGCATCTGTTCCCAAAGCACAATACAGATTGGTCTCATTCACACACTGATGGTGACATAGCTGCCATGCAAGGTGCTGGCCTCCATCGGGAGCAACTTAGGGTTTAGTGTTTTCAGTCAGTCAATACATTTTTATTTAAAGTGCAGAATCACCATGCAGCACGGTCCCAATACACTTTACAATTAAGGAGAACAGAACACCCCGCAGGTGAACAAAACAAACAATAATTAAAATCAAACAACCACGTTAAAAACATCAATGTTAAAAGGAGGTTTAAATATAAATACAATTGAGATGAAATAACCATATTAAAAGCATGTGGCATGTTTCATGTTACAATAAAAATAAAAATAACCACATTAAAAAAGTATTTATAAAATGGATATTTGAAAAGGTAACCTGAATAAATCCTCAGTTCTTGGGTTAAGCTGTAATGAAGTGAATAAAGGTATGTTTTCAGTCTTGATTTAAAGATTTCAAATGAACATGTTTCTTTGACATGTAATGGAAGGCCCTTCCAGAGATAAGGGGCATGGTAGGAACATGCTCTGAACCCAACTGATTTGTTGCTAACTGATGGAATGACCTACAGACCAGCATCAAGAGAGCGAGGAGGTCGTGCCGGTGTGTATAGTGTAATTAGCCCACAAGTAAGGTGGTGCAAGTCCATGCAAGGCCTTACTTGTTAAAAGAAGAACCTTGAAATCAGCTCTAGCTTGCACTACTAACCAGTGAAGAGAGGCCAGAATGAGTGTTTTTTGGTCCTATCTTTCAGTTTTTGTCAGGATTCTAGCTGCTACATTCTGAAAAAGGGCAACCAAGTCTGTAAGATATATAAGGATTATTGTTTCAGGATCTCACACTAATAGAATAGGTCTAATTTTAGCAATGTTGAAAGATAAAAAAAGAAAAATGCTGTCTTCTAATAGTCTTGATATTAGACTGGAATGTCAGACGAGAATCAAAAATGGTCAAGCTTTCTTTAATAATACAGCCATTAGTACCACTCAAATTCTCATACAAATGCACATGTTTGGCTGGTCTTGCCCAAGGACACTTCAACATGTGGACAAGAAGAACCAGGGATCGTACCACCAACCCTGGTATTAATGGACTAACTATTTATAATGTCTATAATAAAAGTGGTGGTGTTGTACTAGACTGCATAAATATTGTGTAGCTCAGTACAACACCACCTTCAAGTCTGACCTCAGTGCTAAAACAATGTCACAAAAAACAGAACATTTTAAACTGTGTAAAGGTAGAGTTTATGGCTGAGCTGTTGCATTCTATTGTACAGGTGTACCTGATAAAGTGGCCACTGAGTGTATATTATGTGTGTTCACAGCATGCTGAGGCGCTGTCCAGTTTGCGCTCTGAGATGGTGAGAGCCCAGACAGAGGAGCTGCGTCGCATCCAAAAACATGCAGATAATGAGAGGGATAAACTGCAGAAGGAGATAGAAAAAGAGAGAGAAAACATACAGAAGCAAAGAGAACAAGAAAAGGATCAGCTGGAGAAGGACAGAAACAGACTGCGCAGAGACAGAGAGGAGGAGAAGGGAGCACTGGAAGAGATCCGAGAACGTCTGAGGAGAGAAAAGGAGGAAGAGGTCGATCGACTGCGGAAGGAACTGGAGGTCGAGAGGGTTCGTGTTCGCTCGCAGCTGGACAAGAGCATTGAACAGGTCGAGGCGGAGAGAGCCAATGTGCAGCAGAAGCTGGAAGAGGAGAAGAAGAGATTGGTGGAGAAGGCTGAGGAGGACAGGAAACGGCTGAAGGAGCAGGTGCGGAAGGCAATAGAGGAGGTGATGAGAAGGCACGCAGCCGAACTCCACAGCGTCCAAGAAGCTCTGAGCTCAGAGAAGAAGACCAACCAAGAGGTCAGCAAATAGTAACCTTAAGGCACAGATTAGTAAAGTTCTGCTCACACGAGGACATTTGTACATTGAGATGTTTACCTGCACACACTCACACACTTGAGAAAAACAGATTACAGGGAGAATGCATTTAGATATTAGCATCTGGACTTACTGCAGTAAGAGGACGGTGTTTCCATGACATGCACTTTATCTGAATATTTCAAAATAGCCTGCAGCTCAACTGTGGCACCCGGCCCACATAGGCTTAATTGTTTCTGTTTCAGATTAAGACTTTCAGAATTTAATTATTTTGGATTCAAGGATGACCCGCTATGAGAAATCATTTTTCCTTTCATCCTGACATACAGCTGCAACAGTGATACTTTCCCAGCTCTGAGTCTGTGTGCTGCACATGTGCTCTTGAAATAAAATCTTAAGCATACACAGAAATCTGGATTCTCCAGCCAAGACTTTTGGATTTTCTTAATCCATGAACCTGATAAATGTTGTTCTTGTTTATATGAAGGTTATGAAACTAGGTTACTTAATTAATGAACGCTTGCTTGTGACATGCATATGTCAGAGATTTATAACGGGTCAGCTAAAAAGTGATTTTTATCCAGTTTTACTTGAGTGTTTTTAGAAGGCTGAATATGTAAAAATTATACAATACTTTAAAAGAAAAGATCAGAAGCAAATCTTGCTGCTCTGTTAATGATCTCGCGACTCCTTGAGGGAACCCCACCCCCTGGTTGGAAACCACTTGTCTAAAAGAGCATGTATAATGATTACTTTTTGAACTCGGTGTAGATGTAGAAATATTAAGAGATTTTATCTTGTAATTCCCTGCCCTCTTTCAACCTTCTTATAATGTGCACTTCATTGTGACTAATTATTAATTAGGCTTTTGTAATACGGAGATGATCATATGGTCAAGTTAAAGTGCTCAAAAGAAGATTAATTGTTAATGTAATAATGATTTTGATGAGGATGAATTTTCTTGGAAGGTGTGTGCGCACTTGGAAGAAGAGAGGAGAACCCGTGAGGAGCTACGCAGCGGGCTGGAGAAGGAAACAGAGGAGCTGAGGACAAAACTGAGAGATGCTACCAATGAGGTCAGAGGTCACATTACACTAGTTGATTGTGTGTTTGCTTTTTTCAGATAAAACATATCAGATCAAACTATATATATTATCAGTTATAACACTTGTAACATGTGAAGTGAAAGTGAAACGTTTCTGTGCTCTCAGATCTGTAGGCTTGAGTCAGTCATCCAAGGGCAAGACAAGAAAGAAAATGTGGCCCCTGAAGCTGCACGCTCATGTGGACCACAGTGTTCTCGTCTGGAGGAAGAGCTTCATCACACTCGGAGTCGGCTGGCTCGGACGCAGGAGGAGGCAGAGAGGCAGCGGGACAGACAGCAGAGAGAGCTTGCGTCCCTGAGAGCTGACAAACACCGGCTGGAGGAGAAAGTCCTGGAACAGAGCCGACTGAGCACGGAGAGGAGTCTTCTAGATCAGGGCCAGCGGCAGACTGAGGACCGTATCAGGTAGCAGATTAAACACCAACCTGCCAGAACTGCTCAGGCTTACATGACAAAGTCTTTACTCTGCTTGTAATCACTTCCTGTTAAAAGATCAAAGTTGAGTTGAGCTATGGCCTCTTCTCCCCTCTTAGATTCAATTCACTTTAAGTTGTAATTAACTTTATTGACATGTAATGTGTATTACCAGAACAAAACATGACAAGAAATTAGCTGCGGTAATAAAAGTAATACATGATGCTACAAAAGATAGCACAAATCAATAATACAATCCAAATAAACATTAGCCGTAATGGTTTTCAGAAAACCAATTAGTCTGTCCTGTCTTATATAGTGTTTCTACAAATTTAGCAGCTTCTTTTTTGTTATTTATTGACTTTGATTACTGTACACATACTGACAACCGCCATTACTTTTATTTAAAGTGTGTTTAATTGCTGTAAAATACCAGTTTACATGCAGTTTTTGCCTCCTACAAAGGTACGACGTCATTATACTTGAATAGAGAACAATAATGTGTCTGTCTAACAATAGTACCCTTCGACATGATGTTACTGTTCTGGGGTCTTTTCCATGCAAAGGCACACATTTACAAAACCTGAAGAATACAGGTTTCTCTTGGACGTTTATGAAATAAACGTATAAAAAAAAGTGAGAAATAATCAGGTTGCTGCCATGTCTGCTTAACCTCCTCTTTAAACAAGTTAGAAGCACAAGCAAACAAGTCACTGTAATATAATTAAACAGAGGAGTGTAGGAAAAACAAATAAATAGTACATTTTGCATGTAGGTTAACTCTGCCTCACTTGTTCTGCCGCACGCCTCCAGGGCAGAGTGTGAGGATCGTCTCAGAGCAGAGTTCAGGATAGAGATGAATGCTGCTGTTGCTGAGAGCGAGCAGAGATGGCAGAACAGAGAGCAGGAGATGCAGACCCAGATTTCTGAGCTTCAGAATCAACTGAGCGAAGAGCAGGTGAGTCTCCTTCACAAACTAACCATCTGTGATCCTCGTCCTCAGAACCTTCAGTCACGCTGATTTCACTTAAGGAATGTAATTACAGAGAGATAATCATTTAGTTTATTGTTCATATTTTTCTTGAATTTCTGGAGATGTGGACGTCTGGAACTAATCTATACTAACATTGAAAGACACTTTTAAAAAACGTGTAAAACGTTAACCAGCTTGAGGGACTAAACTCATTTGATGAAGTTACATTTATTGGTTAGTTGTAGACTGCATCATCTGAATAATGTCAGAAACTAGTGAAATATACCTATTATAATTTATCAGAGCTCAAGAATCAACCAAGAGTCCAAAACCCAAAGATATTAATGTTATATGTGACAGAGAGAAGCAGAAGCCAGAACAAGCTAATATTTGGCATTTTAGCTAGAAAAAGACTGAAACAATGAATGGATTATCAATTAGTTTTCCAGCAATCTTTGTCAAACCAATGTGTTGAGGATCAGAGGTGACACTCTCTCCAAATGACATTTAGTATGTCACATGTCATTTGGGTTATATAGTTATGTCTGATTGAACTCCACACATTAAGATCTGCTTACTAGTCATGACAAGTATTTCTCATCTTGTGAAAACAGTTGTATGATGATCTATGTGGCTCTGAGGGAAGTCTGAGAAAATAACCCTGACAATGTCACCTGGGTGTCTAAGTTTTGGCTTGGAAACATTTGAACAGAAAGCCTGAGTTACAAACTGGAATGTGGAGTTTGAAAGATGTGGGTGTTTACCAGGCAAGAAGGGTGTAACGTAATACTTTATTGAGCTACATTATGTGGCATCCGGTATTTTAGAAGTATGAGCCACTCTGAGACTAAAAGTCTGAATATTTCATCCTGAGTTGCATCAATTTAACTATTCACGAAATTTATGGGAGTGAAGAATTATATTCGCTGGAGTACTTTTAATTAGTTCCATAAGCCTGTTTTTGAGTTGACAATGAAGTCTGTTTTTTATTTATGTAAAGAAAGCTGTCTGCGTCTGCAAATTCTTAAACAAAAGAAACATTTAATTCATCGTTTGCTGCTAATTCATCATCTCAGGATTCCTTTGAGGGCGCACAGAGCACTTAAAATCCTTTTTCTCGCAATTTCTCAACAATGAAGGCGGAGAAAAAGAAGGCGGGCCCAGGAGAAGACTGCCATGGCAACCCCGAAATTGACAGGCTGAGGAAAGAGGTCCAAGACACCAAGGAGATAAACAAGAAACTGAGGGATCTGCTGCAGGTACACGCCTGCATGCACACACAATTTCAAAAATCATATGTACTCTCTTTCATAGCTTTTCTCTGTGATGAATAATTAATCATCTTTGATCAAAGTGCTGCAGTGAAGAGGCAACGTTATGTTATTCTACGCGTGTGCATTTATCCAAGAACAGTAGTGCAAAGACAGGTTTGTGCAGCTGTTGTAAAAGGACAACATGTGTGTTAATGTGTTGGAGGAACCCCAAACCCAGTCTTCAGCCGAGCAGAGGCACAGTCACGCCATGGCTCTGCAGGCGTTAGAGAGACAGGCGAAAGAAGACGTGCTGTCTGAGAGGAACAGGCTACAGACAATGCACCACCTGGAGCTAGGTATCGCACAGATGTACACATAAACACATTCGGGCATGAGCATTAGCATAAGCACACTCAGACGGTAACATGTACACAGCTGCATGAACAAATGAGCAAGTCCACACACGCATCACACACACACACACACACACACACACACACACACACACACACACACACACACACACACACACATACACACAGAGCGATATACACACTGAGATTAGAAATTCAACAGTGAAGTTGCTATTGCCATGGATACACATCACCATGGCAACAGCAGAAGGGTACCTGTAACAGTGGGCCAAATTGATTTTGTTTTCTGTATGTGGTTTGCTGTGTGTGTGTGTGTGTGTGTGTGTGTGTGTGTGTGTGTGTGTGTGTGATATCAGATAAGCAGCGTGCAGAGTTGACCCAGCAGCACACAGAGTGGAGCAGACAGATGACCCAGAGACACATGCAGCAGATAGAAGACCTCCAGGCTCAACTACAGGCACACACACAGATGATGGCTCTGCAACAGGTAACACACACACACACAAACAAACACACATCTTAGACCCAGTGGGATTAGTGTTTACAAGGAAACACACACAAACACATTCCTGTCTGTGTGTTATGACCCGTCTTTCACTTACATAATCCCTTTCTGACACACAAGCAAATCACAGCCTTTTCATAACTGATATCATTATTGTTCACATGAGTAAAATCCTCCATGGCTCTGGGATTAAGTCAACACAGCAGTCACTTTCTGTGTGTGTGTGTGTGAGAAGGACCTGAAGCAGCAGAACCAGTATCAGGTGTTTGAGCGACAGCTGGATGAGAGTCGCTGTGCCATGCTGGAGCTGCAGAGAGAAAATGCAACACTGAAGAAGCAATTAAAGGAACGGTAAGGAAGGAAGCAGGCACGTGTAATTATTTCAGCATGGCTGATGTCCTTCAGGGCTGCAACTAATGATTGTTTTCATTATCAGTTAATTTGCTGATATTTCTTTTTGATTAAATGTCAGAAAATAGTGAAAAATCATCACAGTGTCCCTAAGCCCAGGGGAACGTACTCAAATTGATTGTTTCACCCAATCAGCAGCTCAAAACCAACTGTATTTGGTGTAATATCACATATGATGAAGAAAAGCGTAACATCCTCACATCTGAGAAGAGGGAAATGGTGAATGTTTGGCTGAAATGATTAATCGATTATCAGAATAGTTGCCAATTCATTGTCTGTTGATTTACTAATCAGTTAATTGACTAATCGTTCCAGCTCTAATATCCTTGGAATAAGGACAAAAACTAATGATTAACTACTAGGTTGCATACCGAATTGGAAGCAGTAACTTAAAGGAATAGTTTGACATTTTGGAAAATGCTGTTCCCTTTTTGCCGAGAGTCAGATGAGAAGATCGATACCACTCTGATGCCTGTGCGCTAAATATGAAGCTACAGCCAGCAGCCGGTTAGCCTAGCTTAGCACAAAGACTGGAAACAGAGGGAAACAGCTAGCCTGGCTCAGTGCAAAGGTAACACAATACACCTACCAGCACCTCTAAAGCTCACAAATTAACAAAGTATGGCCTGGCCCTGTACATAACCTCAGTAAAACAATGTGTTAATTAGTGAGAGCTTTAGAGGTGCCGGTAGGTTAAGTTAAGCTAACTGTCTCCTGACTGTAGCTTCATATTCAGCGTACAGACACAAGGGTGGAATCGATCTTCACAGGTCATCTGATCATCTGCTAGAAAAGCCAATTTCCCAAAATGTAGAAGTATAAACAGCCCTAACTGTTTGCAATGTATAATAAACATAATTTCCATCCTTTCCTTTCGCTTCCCAGGTCAGTGCAGCAAGAGAATCCTGAAGCTGAAGAGAAAGAAGAGGAAAGTTCAGACTTGCAGAAGAAGAAAGACGCCCAGCTGGAAGAAGAAGCACAACGTCTAAAGGAGGAAGTGGAGAAACTGAGGGTGGAGATGGAGAAACTGGAGGAGTCACAGAAACACTGGGAGGAGAGGAAAGAGGAGGACGTGAAAGAAGAGGAGGTAGACGAGGAGAAGAAGAAGGAACGGGAGGAGGAGAAGAGGAGAGAGGAGGTGGAGGAGATCAGGAGAGAGCACAAGAGGGAGATGCAGAGTTTGGTCTCTGAATACAGCAGCGCCCAGACGCACCTGCAGGCTCGCATAGTGGCCTTGGAGAACGAGTGAGTAGAGGACATACAGTCGTCTAAAGTGAATATAATCTGAGGGAACATCAGGACGGGTATGAGAGAAAAGGTGTGTGTTTGTGTATATGATTTAACTGCAGGCTACGTGAGCGGGAGGAGCGGTGCAGGAGGAGGGAGCCTCGATGTGACGACCAGCAGTTGGGGAGACTTCAGGAGAGACTGTCCGAGAGAGACCAGCTCATTAAACGATTAGTGGTGAGAGCACACACACACACACACACACACACACACACTGATTTACCTGTTTATCTGTGGAGCTGCTCCTCTGATCATTTCAAACACTTGCTCACTTAAAGGATAAGTCTGGTGATATTTTATGTTGTTCTTATTGTCTACAAGTCCCCCAAAAGACCAAAACCAACAATAATATTGAACAGAAATTTTTTGTCAGAGACGGATATATCTTATTCCTTTGTGCCATATATCTCCATTGTTGTCCAAAAACTATTAAAAACACACCAGTGAGCCAAACTTTTGCACTGGGTGACATGAACCTACATTGTGACGAATGTGGGCAATCCGGAGTCGATCCCTCGTGATTGGTCCTGCTGCCGAAAATACTTACCTGAACACCAAATCTCTGGCTGAACAGTCTGAGACAAAAGCACCATTGATTCCTGTTTGAGTTATGTTTGCTAAAAACCACCATACCCAGCTGTTCTGGGAAATTAAATTATTTTTTTTAAATAAGGAAAGAGTCACATATTTGGTAGGAACCAATGGGCTTGTTGCTTCGCCACATACAAACTGGGGTGAAGCACTAACTTTAATTGGATTTGCTGACAATAAGAAAAATATAGAATAACGCCAGCCTTATCCTTTGAGTCATGGGCTTGTTCTTGTCTGCAACTTTATACACAGGCAGCTAACAGAAACTTGACTGTGCAATGGCCTCCAGTAAAACAGTTGCAACAGTACATTAACTACACCAGGTTTCTCAGTTCTCATGATTTGTTTTCCAATCTGCTGTTTCTCTGGTAAAACTCTATGTTTAATACATATTTTGTTCAAATGTTTTTTGTTAAATGACTCTGAAGCCAATCAGTCATGATATTTGAGCTTCACAGTTTATTCTTGCACTTGGAAACAGAAGAAACAATCTCCTCTCAAAGGCCACGTATTTGCTTGTTGTGCAGCTTTCTACCCAGTACTCATTAACAGATTTAGTTTGCTCAGGTGCATCTAGGGAAATGTGGAGTGAGGGGTGTCCTGGTGGCCTAGCGGTTAAGATGCATACAATGTGACTGCAATGTTCCCGGTTTAATTCTTTCCAGGGAATTTTGTTATTGAACTTGTTTCTCTCCCTCGTATTTTCTGTAAGTATCTTAACTGTTGCTATCCATAAAAGGCAAAATGCTAAATAATAGGAGCTAGTTCAGAACCATGTGATATATACAGTGGGTACGGAAAGTATTCAGACCCCTTTAAATTTTTAAATCTGTTTTATTGCAGCCATTTGATAAAATCGAAAAAGTAAATTTTATTTCTCATTAATGCCATCTTGACAGAAAAATTTGCAAATTTATTAAAAAAGAAAAACTGAAATATCACAATAAAACAAAGAGTGAAAAATTTAAACGGGTCTGAATACTTTCCGTACCCACTGTAGATATGTTTTCAGAATGAGCTTGG
>JAVQJD010089418.1:0-22672 GCA_036023655.1 Nannoperca australis | reverse complement strand
TTCAGACCACTGGCTTAATACAGTCTATGGTCCAGACCAGGAGGCAGAGTTGCAGTCCTACACGCTTCTCTGCGCTTCCATTAGAGCAGTTACCCACCCTAAACTCCACAGAGAGGGTGTCTTGTCTCCCACCACTTTAATGATTTAAATCAAAAGTAAACAAGGAGTTATACATAAAAATCTAATAAAAAGTAACCACTGCAGCAGCACAACAAATTAAATTAATTAAATTTAAATGTAAACTCTTAAACATCAGGTCTCTGTCATCTAAAGCTGTTCTAGTCAACGATCTAATTTCAGATTATAATACTGATTTATTCTGCCTTACTGAAACCTGGGTGTGTTGTGATGAATACATTAACCTAAATGAATCCACTCCTCACAGTCACATTAATACTCACACCCCTCGAGCCACAGGCCGAGGAGGTGGAGTTGCAGCCATCTTTGACTCAAGCCTATTAATCAAACCTAAACATAAACTAAATTATAACTCGTTTGAAAGCCTTGTTCTTAGTCTTTCACACCCAACCTGGAAAACACAGTTCTTTCATGTTTAGCCCTTAAAACAGATAAAGTGATTATTGTAGGTGATTTTAATATTCATGTGGATGTAGAAAATGACAGCCTTAGTGCTGCGTTTATCTCATTAATAGATTCGATTGGTTTCTGTCAGATGTCTGATGAGACGTCTTGTTGTTTTCAATCATGGTTCTATGCACTTGATGTAGAGCTCTTATTTTGGAAGTCGCTTTGGATAAAAGCGTCTGCTAAATGCCTAAATGTAATGTAATGTAATGTGTGCACAAACCCACTCAGTGTTTTAAACACACCCTCGACCTTGTTCTCGTCTGTGGCGTAGAAACTGAACATCTAATATTCTTTCCACAGAATCCTTTTTCATCGGACCATTATTTAGTTACTTTTGAATTCCTATTACTCGACTACACGCCGCTAAGCAAACATTCCTACACTAGATGTCTATCTGACACTGCTGTAGCTAAATTTAAGGAAATTATTCCATTCATTTAATTCAATGCCATTTCTCAATTTAACAGATGACTCCTATACTGACTTTAGTCCCTCCCAGATTGATCATGTTGTTGATAGTGCTGCAGCCTCACTGCGAATGACACTAGATTCTATTGCCCCTCTAAAAAAGAAGATAATAAAGCAGAGGAGGATAGCTCCATGGTATAACCCGCAAATAAAAACAAACATCGTGAAAACTTGAAAGGAAACGGCGTTCTACCAAGCTGGAAGAATCACGTTTAGCCTGGCTAGATAGTTTTAAAATCTATAGGAAGGCCCTCTGTAATGCCAGAGCAGCCTACTACTCCTCATTAATAGAGGAAGAAAGGAACAGCCCTAGGTTTCTGGAGCACTGGAGCCAGGCTGACAGACAGTCACAGCTCTGTTGAGCCATGTATTCCTGTAAGTAACGACTTCATGAGCTTCAGCCGTGACTGACTTACCTTCAAACACAGGAACCGTAGAAACAACTGTAAAAGATATACATTCAAACTGCTTTTCTCCCATCAACCTTAATCAACTAACTTTAATTATTTGACTAAGCCATCAACGTGTCTCCTAGACCCCGTCCCAACTAGGCTGCTTAAAGACGTTTTTCCCTTAGCACTTCTTTAGTAGATCAATGTCAAATTAATGATCAGTCTGTCCCTATTAAAAGGCTTTGTGCCATAATCCTTTACAGTAGCTGTAATTCAACCTCTTCTTTAAAAGCCCACTCCAGTGGTTTTATGAAGTTATTTATAGATATATAGACTTTATATAACCCTCCTCTTCTCTCTGAGATCGTTGAGAAAGCAGTCGCCAATCAATCGTGTGACTTTTAACACAACAATAAGCTATTTGAGGACTTTCAGTCAGAAGACAGCACTGGTGAAAGTTACAAATGACCTTCAAACTGCATCAGACAAAGCACTTGTCTCTGTACGTATATTATTAGATCTTAATGCCACATTCGATACCATTGACGATAACATTCTATTGCAAAGACAAGAAAATGTAATTGGCATTAAAGGCACCTCATTAAGCTGGTTTAAATCCTAATTATCTGATTGAAATCAGTTTGTACATGTTAACGATGAATCCTCTATGCACGCCAAAGTTAGGTAGGAGTTCCACAAGGTTCTGTGCTCAGACCGATTCTGTTCACCTATTCACATATTATTCCTTTAGGCAATGTTATTAGGAAGGACTCCATAAATATTTATCATTGTGCTGATGGTACCATAATTATATTTATTGATCAAGCCCGATGAAACCAGTCAATTAGCTAAACTTCAACATGCCTCAAGGACATAAAAACACGACTGACCTGCAATTTTAAACTCAGACAAAATTGAAGTTATTGTACTTGGCCCCGAAGACCTCTCTAGATGGCATTGCCCTCGCCTCCAGAGACACCGTAAAGAATCTTGGAGTTATCTTTGTCATCTTAGTCCATACATATGTTACATCTAGGCTGGATTACTGCAACTTTGTATTATCAGGCTGCCCCAAAATATCCCCTAAGGCTCTCCAGCTGATCCAGAACGCTGCAGCACGTTTACTGACAAGAACCAGGGAAAAAGATCTTATTTCTCCAATATTAGCTTCTCTACACATGCACTGAGCTCTTCTCTCTTCCTCTTCCTCTCCATCTGTAAGCACTCATATCCCATTAATGCTCGTTACTAATTCAACTTCTTCCTGTAGTTTTGTGCTTTCTCTCCCCTCTCTCTCTCTCTCTCCTTCTGTTGTTTTCTGCAGGTATTTCAGCCTCCGGAGCTGTAGAGTCTGGATCTTTGGTTACTATTATTGCTCTCATTACTTGTATTGCTATTATTATTATTTTTATTAATATTAACATCAATATCACAACTATTACTTTACATCACTATGTAGAACTGTACTGTACTACTGTATGTTCTGTATGTTGAGCTTTTCCTTGCCACCATCTCCTAGTGCTGCTCATGGTGGGACTGCTGGGTCTTTGTAAATATAAGAGTTGGTCTGCACGAAAAAGTGCCCTGAGATAACTTTGGTAAGATATGGAGCTATATAAACTGAATTGAATTCAGGAAATGATGACAGGTCATGTTTGCAGCTTTGAACTCATATTTCTGAGTCTAAAGGGTTATGAAAGTAAAAGTATAGTGTGAACAGTAAAGTTTCCACAGCCTTGACTAAAGCTGAGAGAGAAAAACTTTTATGAATCATTTGTAACAAGAACTTTTAAAGATCACATTAGATTAGATTAGATTAAACACTTTTGGTTACTCATTAATGTTATCCAGACTGCGAGGCAACAACTTAATTGAAGCACAAATCTTTAATATTTGCATTTTTTAAACGTTTGTTTGCTGTATCTCAATGTGCTGCTGAATCGTGAACACAGTAAATGGAAATACAAGCTGTAATGTAGTGAAGTCACACTGCAGTCTTTTTAAAATTCATTGACAAGGAGACACAACAGCTGAAACTAAAGAGAGGAAACCATAGAGGTATCGTGTTAAGTTCCTCTTCTTGCCAACTCCACCAGCACCATAAAAGGAAGGAGCTTCATTCACAAATTTGCACTCTTTGAACCCATGACAGTACCCAGTGGCACCTCAGATACTAGATGACTTGTGGCTCACAAAATGCACTTGCAAATACATGCATGAAAAGAAGCAAAACAGGGCACTATTTCACCTTTTCTGTGCAGAATTACTGTAAAAATGCAAATACAGTTCATGCATAGGCAAAATATTTTAAGGCTTTTTGTCAAACTGATTGCAATAATGCTACACTGCTACAAAATGTTGGCTTTTGATCTATTGGTTTCTGAATTTAAAGATAGTGTAACCAAGTTAATCACATTTCCATATTTCACATTTTTTATAGATCAGATTTCAGAAGATAAAAATGACTTACTGTGCTGTGACTCTACGCCAGCACAGTATTTTTACTACTAAAGGTCAGTGAGGGTGTAGTGAGATAAAAATAGAAATGGCCCATTAAGCATTAGTATGTCTTCATCAGCAAATCTTCAATTAAAATAACTGCTCAGACTTCCAGTCATTTAATCCCTTTATCTCAAGGATCTGGTCCATGTTGATCACACTAATGTGTGTGCGTACATGTATGCATGTGCGCCGTCTTGTGTGCAGTTTGTTATCTCCCCATCAAGTAATATTATACAACCGCCCTGACTACAGATTATCTCATTTATCTTTTTTTTTCTCCCCTTCGCTCAGATTGTCTACGATACTTCCCATAACTCCCTGAAGCAGAGAGTCTGTCGATTAAAAAGTGTCCAGACATGCTGCAGGTGAGCAGCTAACCCTGCGTTCCCAGGCTTGGTGTAAAAAATAGTAAGACAGCTGTGGGAGGTCTCTGAGTGCTTGTAACTTGGCAGGAGTGCATTCAAAAGTATGCCCTCTCCTAAGTCAAACACCAGCACAGGCTGCTACTTGCTCCTGTCCAAGTGATCTGCCCGCCCACACATGGGAAAGCACTTTCCAGGAATCATGCTCCACTGATCTCCATGCCCAGCCAGGCACTTTTATTTCATTTAAACCCATCACTTTGTTTGGGTTAAAAAGATTTCTTAAAATAACATTCTGTACTGTAAGGCACAGTAAAAGGCTATAAAGTTCCAACATAAATTTAAACAGCAGTCTTTAATCAAAGGCTTGGCTCGAAGTCACAAATAATGATGATACAACCGAAAGTGAATTTAATGCTGCTAGCGCACCCTACACTTCTGAACGAGCCACAGTATACAGAGCTGTCACACATTGTATAGACTTAAACTGTTCTGCATTTCCAACGCACTATATCAAAAGACACTCTTAGTGAGCCCTGCTCATTTCTGCCGTTGAAATATTGGCTCTGTCCCGGCCATGACTGCTGAGCTTTTCACTTGTGTTGCGCTTTAATGTGGATGTATGACGGTGCGGTGTGGTAATTGGAATTTATCCCAGAACACTGTCAGTCAGTCAGTGCTATATGTACAGTTTGACTCTGTAGGCTATCAAACGTTTAAATAAAGAGTTTCCACAAGACTCCTGACGTTTGTAATGTGAAGTCTCTGAGTATTTTCATCAGCATGCTTGAGTCTCGCATAGGATGAAGATTTGGCTGGATCTGCATGTGATTTTATCAGTATTGACCGAGAAGAAAAAGAGTAAATTACCCCAAAATAATTGTCCATCCGCTGCAGATATTGCATATCATATGATAATTTGTTTTACAAGTTTCTGCCATTTATCTCACAGGTTGCAGATTACGCTAGGAGGATTTAATTGTGGGCTACGTAGCAGCTAACAGTGTTGTATTATGTCCTTGGGCCTATTATGTGTTAAGTTTCAGCCTCATTTTAATTTAGTATTCAGACAAGGAAGTTTGTGAAATACACAAATTTCCTCTTTGCCTAGATTTATTGATGCCACTCTCATGTCTGTGCGTTTAGCCAGAAATTATTAGTTCAACTGTTAGCTTAGCCAAAGCTGAAACTATAAAGACTAAACATGGGGTCAGCGCAAAGTTGACCCTGTCCAAAGTTCACAAATACATCTACCAACACCTCCAAAGATCACTATGTGGCATCTTGCTTGTTTAGCTACACATAAACAGAACAAGATTCCAGGAAGTCACTACATCTGGCTGCTAGATACCAAAAAACTGTTGCATCACACAACATCCTGTAAAACCACAACGTGTTGGACTTCTGTTTGAGTGCATATTAAATTAATTACATAAAATTATATCTGTGAGATTTAAAGGCGCTCGTAGGCATATGTCTTTACTTTATAGAGGGCCAGGCTAGCTGTTTCCCCTGCATCTAGTCATTATGCTAAGCCACCTGGCTCTAGCTCCATACTAACATACACACATTAGAGAGGTGTCAATCTTCCCATCTAACTCCGGGTAAGAAAGCAAATAGCGTGTTTCCAAAAAATTGAACTATTGCTTTAAGGTGTGTTCAGTCTGAAAGACGCACATATAGGGTTCATTTCCCATTGTTTGAGCGCTTGTGCAGTCTGTGTTTATTTACAGACTAGCTAACTAGCGAGCTAGCCATGTACTGTGTGTGTAGGGTGGGCTGGTGCTCTGACCAAACTCACCAAGACCCCAGCTCTTTTTATTTGTTTAATACAGACCCCTTCGACATTTTATTATCTCTCAACATTCATAACTTGGTAGCATGAAGAGTCACGACTTACTTAAGTTGAAACACTGTCAATCTATGAACGTTTGTGTGCCATAATGATTTTATTTGATCACTTAAACTTGTTGATAAAGTTAATAAACTAAATAACTACTTTACAACTGCATTGACTTTCTGATAAATGCCTTTTCTCTCCAGTTGTTGCTCATGTTTTTGTTTATGTAAAAATGTGGTGTCAGTTGGACAAGTTGTCAACCTTGTACATCAAACTCAGAACCACAACATCACACAAAGAAAGTCTTCACACTTTACACTCTCACACAATGGCTGCCACAAACAAGGTATTTTTGGATTCCAGTGAAAACATCAAGATGCCGTTGAAGTCTGGAAAATGTACAGGCATATAGGTATTGAAAAATTCAGTTTTGCTTAATCTATTTTGTTCAGCATCTTCACTCTGAGTCATGGTTAGGGGAAGTTGGCGCTCTCTTTGCTGGCTGTGAAAACGAGCAGTGCTTATATAAAAGTACCATTTAGAAATCATACTGTCTGTGTTGGGGCCTCCCCAGGTCAGCTCAGTTCTGCTAAGCAACTGTATCCACCCGCTATATTGCTCCATTAACCTCAATGAAAGTGTGTATTGTACTGTAGGGGGAAACTGGCTCAGTTGTGGAAAAAGTACCACAACTGAGCCAGACTAAATTATGCAGCAGCGTTCATACCAGAAATGTACACTCAAACGTCACCTGGTATCTCCTCAAAACAAAAACACAACATCTTTGACTATGACAGGAATTATCTTTTCACAATAATTAAAATCAGAGGCAGTAGCAGCTGATCCAAGAGGATGCACCAAAAGTGATTCACTCACCCCCTGCTCTTTCCACGCTAACAGCAGGGAGCTGACAAGCGAATTACCTTAGCGTTTACACAGATGCTGACATTTAGACAGGACCATGAGAAAGAGGAGAGACAGAGTGATCAGGTTGCAGGCAGTGAATCATTTTGTTCGCCTGAAATTCTCTGTGTTTATGGTAGAGTGTGTTGTTACTGGCTAGCATAACAGCCCGGGAGAGGATGGCACATCTCAATTGTCTGTTTACCTGCTGGGTTTGTGTAAGTGGGTGTCACTGTTGCCCTTTGCCCCCATCCTGGGACTCTCCCTGGGAATGGGTCAGCCGGTGAGGGTGTGAATGTTGGTTAAGCAAACTAACATCACTCAGAGCTGCGTTCGATTTTTACAGCTGATGGAATTTGAAATGTATAAAACTCCCATTCACTTTTAAAACATGTTGCATGCAACTTTTTGGGCTCAAATACATTAACTGTCACTTATCTATTGCTGAAAGATACTACAGACTCATGCTTAAACATTTAAATTTCACAACAGAATAGGATATTGCATCATAACTATTTCAAAAGGAAGTCAGCGTGCAATTTAATGTGGTGAACCACTTTACTCTGCAACTATAAAAATCCATATCTTGAATGGAGGCCATGTTGTGCATGTGTCTTGCTTTGCCACAGTCTTTGCATGTTTATCACCGTACTGACACTTCTAGGAATGATGGTTGTCGAGTCTTCGCAGAATAGAGAATAAAGAGCTTGTTCTTTGTAGCATGAACTTAAAACTGAAAATAAAACAGCAGTTTCCTTTGCTTGAAATGCACGTCTCCTTCTTATAGATTCACTACAGCTTTTATATTTTCTGCATGAACTAATTAGCTGTCTCTTATGAGGTTAAAATACAGGATTAACCTTAATAAATTAAGAAAAGGTGCATGAAATATGCATAAAACCCACAGACCAATTTGTTTAAGAATAATTTAGGGGTTATTTGGTGGACTCCCATGTGGCTGCAGTTCTCCAGAGGGTGTCAGCATTTTGAGGTGTAATTTGGGAAATGTTGCAGTAGTAGACACCTCCCACCTCCCCCGCACCCACCCTCTGTCCTCTCCTGTCCTCGGTTATCAGAATTGCAAATATCAAGCAGACCATCTCCTAAATCAGAATTATTAATGACCGAGCCTTTTGAAGTTTACTCGGGGAGGATTCACTTCACAGACTAAAGCACGAAATGTATTTAGCTGTGTGGACTTTGTTCCCCCGTCAGGGCAGATTGGACAACATGTTTGTGATATGGTAATCGTTCAGTTTGGCATTTATAAGAAGACATATTACAGTATAGTTGTAAGTACATATAAAATACATGTTTGTTTATGTATTTGTCAATATATATAAATCCTCCGGTGAAACATCCATAATTAGTACATAAACAGATAAAGAATATTGATATAATGAGGCATGTATCACCTACATTTGTTGCTATGGTTATTAAAGTTATAATGCTTTCATGAAATTAAACCCCATAAATGAATTTGACACTATTTATTATCCACACTTTCTATGAAGCAGCTTTAGAATGTATTTATATTCAGTAATTATCTCTTCATGTAGTTAGTGGTAGAGTCCACCATTCTCTGGATTCAGAGTGACTTCCAATGATCAAGGGATTCCCAAGGAACTGATGCAGCATGTAATCCAGTGTTTACTGTTGACTCTAGCTAACAGCTAATCAGAGCTGTAATTAGTTACTGCTAATGCAGACTGAACATTTCCTGCTGCTGCTTCACATTAAAAGTGCTGAAGTGGTCAAACACAGGAAGGCTTTTATTTTGAAGCACCCACAGGAAATGTAGTGTATACTGTGATTGATTAGCACAATTGTGTCTAAATAAACAAGACGATGGTCATTTTAAATGTTGCAGGGAGGAATGGAGGAACATAGATCAGCCATAGTAAGCTGTTAGATGAAGAGCTGCAGGCGACACCCTCATCTTCTCAGCAAGGTAACCACTTCTACTGTCTACAGCTGTCAGTGGAAAACTATTTGCTCTGTGTGCCGCATGAAATCAGATCACAGTTGTCAAACTATTGAGATTCAGTTCATGAAGAAATGTACTAGGTGGACCTTTAGTTAAGAACGACCCTTTAAACTCAACATGTCTTTTGAACACATCTGCCTTTATAAATGACTTGTACATGTGCAGAAGCAGTTTATAAATGCTTTAAAACACAGTGTAACAATCTGATTTACGTCTGATTGTTTATATATTAATAAATATGATTATAGCTAGTGTTATATCATTTATTCATTCTATATACACCAATTACAGATGCTTTAAGGGGAATTGTGGAAAAACACATTAATAAACACTTTAAATGCCACTACATAAACAATACATTAAGAAGTTATATGCTGCTTATAAATGCTAAATTAGGACGTGAAAATAAAGTGTTACGTGTGATGTTTAAAAAACGAAACAAAAAGTTTTGTAGGGCATGTGTGCGTGTGGGGTTTTCTGGTCACACATGCAAATTTGTCTCCAGTAATTACTGATCACTGATACGTCACTTCTTGTCTGAGTAGGCTGCTGTGATTCAGCACGAAATCAACTGACGTTAATAACAAATGAGCGATCTGCAGATATCGAGATACTCTTCGTCAAACATGACGTCACAGGACTTCCTGATTTAATAACGTGTGCGCAGCCACAATAATCCATCCATTATATTCAATAAAGAATACTCACTCGACTTGTGGAGCCTCAGACATTGTGGAGACGAGAATACAGAGAAGCAGCTGCTCGCTGCACCCACTGATGGGCAGAAAGCATGTGAGCTAGAAAACAGCTCAAACTTTCTCTCTCACACACACACAGAAACCACAATTGGATCAAAGCTTGTAATTTTCAGTGCAGTGGCGTTTTGGCATCTTCCATCTAATATAGCGCCTGTTGTTTAAGATGAGTATAGTTCTGGAGAAGCAGCATAGAATCATGTGCATCCACAAATGACAGCTCAGGCTCAAAAAAGACAGAGTTCACCGAGTGCAACACCACAACGTCTGAAATTAATTCACTTTTTCTTCTTTTACTATCAAGTGATTGAATGCAGAAGCAGGAAAAGGTCAACTAAGAAAGAACATTTGATGATTCAACACTCAGTTAATCACTCCGTCCACAGTGATGACTCTAGGGGAATAACGCCCTTGACCTCATGAAGAAGCTTTTATTATTTAAACTGAATAAATCAATTATCGTCTTTGTGCGCAGTCACTGCCGCGAGACAAAACGTCTTTTTTATATGCCACCACGTTCATAAATAGGCTGATTAGGAAAGCTGTGGGTATGAGGATCATGTGCTGCAGTGTGACAGACAGTGAATGGCTGGCAGTGTTAGTTCACAGAGGAGGAGAGTCGGGGATGCTGTGTACATGAAGGGCTCTCTGTGTCTCTGCTGTGCACACAAGTATGCATCTCATTACTAACTTTGGACTGAAATAACTCCACAGCTCTAGGTTTTGGGTTTGAGGGCACCTCAGCTGAGCCCTGACCTGCACTGTCCACAAACCTGACCCTCGAACGTCATTCGTGTTACACTCTTGAGTGAGTAAAACCCGGTACTCTGGGAGAGGGAGGGGACGGATGACAAATTACCCCAAAAAAGACGCAAAATAACCACGAAGCGAGGACACATGACTGAAAAAGAAGCAACATGACACAAAGGTTGGTAAAACGACCAATAACAGATGCAAAACAACCACTAAGAGATGCAATACAATGACATGCAAAATGTTCACAAAGACACGCAAAACAACCACTCAGAGATGCAAAATGACCTAAACGTACCTAAAACTACCAGTAAAAGACACAAAATGATCACAAAGACACACAAAACAACCAGTAAGGTAAACATTTCCAAACCTACCCCTTCTCTCCTCAGTGAAAGAAGAAGTACACTCCTGAGTGAAATCATAAACACATCAGCAAAATATATCTCGAGAGAAATTTTGACAGATATCTGATAACTGGATCTGCAGTGATAAGAAATCAGACAAAAAGACATTTACATACGCATACACACACTAACCAGGGTCAGTAATTAACAAGGGCTCAGGGTAAAAGTGCCCTTGAAGGTCCATAAAAAGTCTGTAAAATGAGGGGGCAATGAATGCCCCTGGTAATTATGAGTAGCTTCGTTTGCATTTTACGCTGTTCACATGTCTTTGATGGGTTGTCAAATATTCATGTGAGAGAGCGCCTGCTGTCCCCCATGAGTTTTTGATCAGAAACCAACTAGTATGCAGTGTGAAGCAGCGGGCTCTGATTGATAGTCAATCTACCTGATATTATATTATATTAAAATACATACAATTCTTAGTGGTAAAAGTGTGTTGGATATTAATTGCCAGTGTATTATGTCATGTTCAATTAAATTCCCCTCCAAAAGTGCAATTTAAAAAGATGTCAAAGAGATTAAATATATATATATGGAGAAAACATCAACCATGGAGCCTGATTTCACATGAAATTTGCACCTATTTTATGAAAATAAATGCAAATAAAATTGCAAACCAAGGCATTGCTTGAATGTGACCCCTTTATATAATAATGAAACCCTGTCCAAATATTTAATCTAATATTAACCACAATCATTTTTAACTTCCTTAAAGTTAAAAACAAATGTAAACAAAGGGTCGGCCCCTTGAAAACCATGAGCTGAAATCTGCTGTTAATTTATAATTGATGGATTTCAGGTTTGACACTGGGTTTTTAATACAGGGATTAACACCAGGCAGCTAAATATGTAATAATAATATCATGCTGCACATTTTCTAACATCACTAATGATAAACAATCAAAACACAGTGACTAATATGCAAGTAGTGGATAACAACTATGCTTTGGTAGCTTGGTTACGTAAAAAATCTGTCTAAAGCGAGCAAATTTAACCAAAAGGAAAAAAGAGAGGAATTGCTAAAAGACAGCTTTGAATATTGACTGAAAGAGTCTTTTCAGACGCCCAAACTCTGCACAGCTGATTATAATACTCACAGAGGAGATTACAACTGTGAAGTCATCACGGCAGCAGCTAGTTTATCTTTAGTCACGACAACTGCTACGTAGAAATATGTCGTCAAACACGATGCAGAGATTGCGATGTTTCTCTGGGACAGTTCATAAACTAGCTAAAATTAGAATCTGTGATTAGCTGTTGAGATAAATGATACTCCTTTTGTAATCAACTCATTCGCCATTCATGGATTCATACAGTTTGCATAACACTGACAGTGTTTGCCAGGTTGATATTACTTGCGATTACTTCTTGCCACCACAGAGGGCGACGATGTACGAAAATGTGCAGATTTCTGCTGTAAATCTAGGTGGTGAGGTGTTGACAAAGTTCTTACTAAATGAAGGGTCATGTCTGCCGTTTTTGTCGTACGGTAATTACACTAACTGTAATAAATTCACGTTTCAAAACACATGCAGATATGTCCACACCCACGTTTCCGCCTCCCCAGAACATCGGGCTCCAACATGTCATTTGCGGGGTCATGAATCAGTCCGGGCCCCTAGCAGGAAGCGGGTTGAGCCTCTTACAAGAGAGGGCACCTTCACCGCAGCATCACCCTGTGAACCCTCTTACCTCCCATTCCTGCCCTGTGACAGAGACCCACAGCTGCTGCATGGACGTCCCCATCCCTCACTGTCAAAACATGGCACCCGCCCAAAGTCCTGTTCAGTAGTAGCTGCTTTCTACCTGGGATCACAGCCAAGGCCTCCGCAAAGAGATATTATATGCACAATAGTTGTAGCATTTGACACTAATCCCTCCTCAGCTGTATTATGTTTGTGTGTGTGTGTGTGCATGCTGGATGTGTGTGTATCTGGTGTGTATGTATGCTTTCCCTTTCTTAAATTTTCTCCACATTGGGATTTCTGCTCTTTAAACTGTCATCAGCAGGTAGCCTGAAAGGACCGGAGGCATCTCAGTGCAAAGACCAATAACTTATGGTCCCTAATCTATATGATTTATAAGTAACGCTTTATTACATCCTGCAATTACTTATTAGTATAGAGTTATATGGTATCTTTTGTTCTTACGGTGTACCAGTACAGTACGTACCAAGTGGGTACAGGGGAACAGTTATACTTAATAAGGGTTTAACAATTAGGGATTGTACAAGGAATTTATATTGCAGTTATTTTTTAAACTACTGGGTATCTACTCTGTTATTACAAAATATTTATGACCTTTTTGGGAGACATTTAGAGACAATGTATACTGTAGTTATCATTTAACTACCGGGTACCTGTTTTATTATTATGGGGTGCAGTGCGATCATAAAACTGAGAAGAATTCTGGACGTTTCAGGAAAGATAGAGTTGTGACTTTTGCATTACTCAAATACTACCGGTGTTCAGAGCTCATCTGGAGAACGGTTGTCACCTCGGGTTAAGACCTGGAGGCTCTTGCAAAATATGTTCAGTTATTGCAAAACGTTGAGATAACTGGGAAAACTGCTGCCTGGAAATGTCAGACGATTGCTTGTCATGTTCTGTCCTCTGCTCGCTTTATTCCTTCACAGAAAAACATTTTGGGCTTCTAACTTTCCCCAGAAATAACACCCATGTGATCATTTCTGCGTTTGTGTTCATCACTCCCTCCTCTGCCTCATAGTGGCAGCAGCAGGTGTGTATGAGCACCTCGAGGTTTGTGTATTTCCCAGTATACTGTACGTGTTTGTGTGTGGCTGAAGCGGGTCGGCAGGGCGCTGGGGCCAGAAAGAGGGGATGACCCGCAGCTTCACATGTAAGCGCTCCATGTGACGTACCTGTTATTGACACTGAGCATTCAACAGGGCTCCTGCGGGACCCTTGAACTTGAGAGGCAGTCCCTGAGAGCAGCACTGGAGGGCTGAAGAGTTCAGCGCAGTTAATGTTCAACCCTTTTGATCTCTGCTGAGAAGTCGCATTCCCTGAATTCCTCACCAGCATTTCCAGCACTAGAGAGAGACTATGAATGGCTCTACAGAAGACAGCTAACACCCTCCCATGCCTTCTCTCCTGTTTTTTTTTTCTCCTCTCACCTTGGAAAAGCACAGCTCAGGGGTTATTAAACTCGGGAGCTCACTGTCAGGAAATTCGCACTTTCTCTCAGTTTTTTATTGTTGTTGTAAAACCTTTCTTTGCTGTGTCACCATCATTTATTGCGTAACGTTTGAATGTATGCTTTCCGTGACAAAGGTGGGAAAGGTGAGTCTCCAGGTCACATATGTCATGATTCCAGGGAAAACTCTGTTAATCATTAACAAACACTATGAGCTCATGCTGTTGTGATAGTTTTTTTAGAATTTCCCTTAATTTGTATATCTCCTAAATTTGGTCAGAGTGACCCGCTGCTTTGAATTCTGGGTAAATGGAGCAACGGGTCAAACATGGTTGAGTGATACAGGACTGCTATCTAGAAAGAAAAGGAACTCTTATCCTGACCTACGAAACTGTGTCCCCTCCACGTCTGGACATTTACTGCCTGCTGAGCGTTACAGCCTCAAACATCAAAGCAGCAAAACCTTTTTAATGACAATAAAGTGATCACGCCAGAGGGGGGAAATGTGTTTGGTAATTTGCTTAAAATGTCGGCCATGTGGATGCCAGATTTCACTCTAAGAGATAAAACTCAGCAGCTGTCACAGCAGAGACGACCAATTTATCGCCCATATGAATACAACGACGGCCAGCGCAGCGATCTGTCTGAGCACCACCGTTGTAAAATGCTGATTGATTGTGTGAGATGTTTTCTATTGTTTGAGTGCTAGGCTTAGGAGGTTTAGTGTGAGGGTGATTAACTAATGGAGGGACTTAATCCCAGGTAAGAGTCAGACGCTTGGGGCCAAAGCACAATGAACAGCCTTCACTTAACCTCAACCAAAATGCTGAGTTGCAAAGTCCAGGCCTCAGTCACCTGGTGGACGTCATCCTTGAGGGCCATCTGTGCTCAAGAGGACTGGACTGGATGGGAAAGTACAGCTGGTCTGAGAACAGGGCGATATCATGGCTGTTCACAAACCAAGGTTAGCCAGTTAGAGTGACTTTGCTGGTCCTTGTTGCCTGTGACACGTCGTCAACGACAGACTGCACTTGGATTTGGCTTTGCCTTCGCTTCCACCAGTATGAGAGACGAATGATGATACACGTGAGGACAAAACACACTGAAGAGTGAAAGCAGCATGAAGAAATATGTGGTGCAAAACACATAAAAAGATAATTTGTGGGCAAACATGTACCCAAATGCAACAGTATGAATTTTTTTATGTGTTTTTAATTAATAATGACATTTTGCTACAGAGACAAGAAAAAGTTCCCCCAATTATTTATCTATAAAATCTGAAGTGGTGGCCATCCTTATGACTGGAACTACACAAAAGATGAACTTTTATAATGCCATTGACAGAGAAACTGGCTCGGCCGTGTCATGGGCTTTCATCCTTAAGGCAGTTGTTCCCAAACATGTTTGTCTTGTGACACCTCAAAATGAAGCGAGGTCTACTTGTGACCCCTCGTCACCGGATACTTATGTCAATGAGTTGTGAGCTGTTAAACCACAAAAGTAAAATTATCCAATTATTCGCAAGAAAAAGAAGCAAAGACTAGAAAAAAGACTACAATGTTTTATCAGATTTCCCCCAAAAAATGGACGTTTCAGAAAACCAAATATTGCTCGCTGGAACTTCAATCTTTAGAAGTGAGTGAAGTAAATGATTGCATCTGAGTTATAAGTGTGCAGCTTTCCCATTCTCTCTTTGATGTCTGCCTGCAAGACTGCACCTCAATAGAAAAGGTGTTTTTCATTTGTTCTTTTTCTTTTCTTCTCTTGATCATTATCATCTCACGGCCCATCAGATTTATCTTGCGAGTTCGTGGGTGAATCCCGACTCTCAGGTTAGGAGAGGTGCTGGAATGGAGCTGATTTAACCAGTTTTTTGGTGATTAAACAGTCAGAGCAGCTCCAGCATTGCCTCCTGGTTGGTGGAAAAGCTTCCCTGTAGGTTAAGGTGTGTGCGGTAATCAGCAGGTATGAGCTGCCGTCGAACAAAATGACCAGGGGCATTTCCTCGTCAAGGAACAAATGGCCTGATGGCTTTATATGGCACCTTTGCTCGCACCATATGGCCGTTTGTGTCCTGTGGGCACTTTCTCAGTTGCTCTGCCACTCAAACAGACGGATGAAACGAGCATCTGAGAATGTGCAGAAGCTCCCGTCACCACCGGCCAGAGGGGGAAATGTTTTGAACCTGTGAACTGATTGCCAGCCCGTGATGGGCGGCACCATTCAGGCTGGCAAGAGAGGCCGAGGAGGGGTTGGAGAAGGGAGGGGGGTTCACCATGAGCTAAGGCTTCTTTGGCATTACAGTGACATCAGGGGATTGGTGATATAATCCTCTTACTGCACGCTGTATGCTGTAGTGGGTTGGGTAAAGTTGGGAGTAGACCTCTCTGGGCTCGGCTGCCCTGAGAGAAACATGATGGGTTTACACATCACACAGGCCGAGACACTTTGTTCTCAGCTTTATTTTTATTGAATGATAGGTAGCAGCGGAGAACTTTATGATCTCCTTCACAGGTGCGGCGGTGGAGGCCACTTTGGCGATGAGTTACGCTCGATAAAATGCTGCACCTCATCATCCATCTATGTATTTTTAAAGCTGCAACTTGTAGCAACGGAGTCCTCTGATGTTGTTCCAGGCACTGAGTCAGAAAAAAAGGCAGTAATTTTTCTCTAAGTGGCCTTGAGAGGGAGTACAACAGTGTTTATCTTGCAACTGCAGTGCAATGATGTTTTATGAGCACGTTACAGTTTTATGAACACCTGACTCCTTGAGCTGTGTGTCAGTGTTGACCTGAGTTACTGACCTTTATGTCTCACACTGTCTTCTATAATTCAGGTGGAGTGTGAGTTTCTCCTTTTCTCTTATATAAGTCCAGAGTTAGATGAGACCATTGACACCACTCTCATGCCTGTATGGTAAATATGAAGAAACCGTCTGTAGCTAATAAGCTTAGCTTAGCACAAATACTGGAAACTGTGAAACAGCTAGCCTGGCTCTGTCCAGAGATCTGTGCCAGCACCTCTAAAGCTCACTAATTAAAATGTTATATCTTGTTTGTTTAATCTGTCAAAAGAAACCAACGAAGCAACGAAAACATGTGGTTTTACAGGGGGTTTGTGCCAGATGCATACGCATGTAGACGCTGTAGCTAATGCACACATCCTGCAAACAACAGCTACAGAGATGCCACACAACCCATCAAAACCATGATTGGTCAGCTTTGTCTGATTGTGTTTTTCTTTCTGATTTCTGCAGATTTCTGACAGTGAAGCTCCTTTCCAGAAGTATAAGCCCAGCTTTACATCACATTATTGCCTGATGTTTTGATGTTTCCCTGGATTCTTTTGCAACCCAAAAGCAATGAAAGTGAACTTAATTTTGTTTGCGGTGCTGGAAAATAGAAAATGACATCTTAACAGTGTCCTGTTTACTCTGGATAATGTACAGGTCTTCATCGGGACTTACTTTGTTGGTAGAAAATAGTTCTAGATGAAAACTGTCCACAGTGCGGTCCGTGGATTATCAACGGTTACCAAGATGTTGTTTATTTTTGGCCAAGTTTGCCAAAAAAACCTTTATTAGAAAGCGAAATTGGAGAGATATCAGGCAATAAGAGGAGAGAGAGATGATAAGCAACAAAGGTCCACAGTTGGATGCCAACTACAGAGCTTGTGGTTCATGTTTGGCCACCAGGCTGCATTTTAATGTTATAAGCACTAATAAAAGAAATTCCATTGACCTTCATCCAAATGAGGTGTCATGAGTGTCGCAAATATCTGAAAACCTCTGCACACGAAACCAAAACTATCTGTGTGGCTGGATACAACAAAGTGTTTATATGTTTTTGTAGTGATTTGGGAGGACCAACCCTGTAACGCACGGATTACGCGTGCACATTGAGACGCATCAAAGTGTGAGATATCTCATCCATTCCCCACAAAGGCTCAAATATTTTTAGGAGCTGCAGAATTCACACAAAAAAGCCCACTGCATTCACACCCCCAACGGCTTTAGTGCAATCATGCTTCAGAGAAACGTGGGAGTGGTGGCGGTGGTGGTGGGTGTTGTGGGTGGTTGTAGGGGGGTTGGATTCTGCCTATTTGAGGACTCTGAGTGCCGCTGTTTCAGCTGCTGAATTTCTCACAGTAGCAATTTCAAGGACGCCAAAATGAATTACACATAGGGAGTCTGCGTTTGGTAAAATCTCTCCGCCTAATCCGCACAATCCCGTCCTCCTCAGCTAATTCCATATCTGCTTCAATTCAACAAAAAAAAGTGCCACACAGACGCACTCCCTGCATTCCCTTATCCTCTCTCACACTCTCTCTCTCTCTCCCACAAAATATTTGGTGAGCCCTGATCTCTGATTTGCATGAGCAATAATTAGGAGGCTTGGGGATTAAAGGCACTACAGTGTGCTTGACTGAGGAGGCTGCGCGCTGGGAGGTGTTAATGGACAAGTGCCGTTCAGATAACAAAGCAATGAATAACAATTGGTCCTCGATGCATGTTCTTGACACTTCAGTGAGGATATTATACCAGCTTTTAAAGGTAGGAAACACAAGACAAGACGAAAGAAGCAGCCATCAGAGAGCTGGTTGGCAGTGCAGCAGGGTGTGTGATGTGTGTGAGGAGATTGATACCAGAGCTGGAGTGTATATGTGTGTGTGTGTGTGTGTGTGTGTGTGTGTGTGTGAACTAGCAGTCTGTCTGCGTTTGCTCCATCCTTCACCCTAGCTCTTATCCCACAAGGACTCGGTCCCATTCTCATCTGCTGGCGTCTTATCAGGGGACAGCTCGTCAGGGACACACGTGCCATCGTTCTGACACTGACCGTGGGTCATTGAAATGCAAACAGAGAACACACTAAACCAAATGGGGTCGAAGAGCAGCAAATATTTGGCCAGGACCTTTTTTCACTGATGGAGCCGGCCTGTTTATGGTCGATGAAACAAGGTTAGGGCAGATGACCATTCAGAGTACAGAGCATTCATTTGAACTGTCCTCAAATCAAATAAAGCCAGTACCACTACTTGTAGAAACAGGAAAGGATGTGCAGGACCGTCCAATCTCCTCTCATTAAAAATTGAACAGGAGGACGGTCGGTGTAAGAGCAGGGATCAAATAATTCATCCTAAAAGCCAATACGGTGAGAAATCAGTGACGTTAAAACTGATCACGTCAGAGCTGCAGATTACTTCATGATATTCAGCGAAGGGTGGAAACTGTGTGGCGGGGGACGCACAAAGAGAAAGAGGCTGTTTCATGAAACTGTCAAGCGGTTCAGCGTCAGGCCAAGCACAGGAGAGCAGCTCCCTCTATCTACCAAACCCAAAAGAGAAAGTGAAGGTGTGACTGAGGCTCTCAGACTAAAGTTATTTATATCAAGCACCATATTATTCAGCAACAGGCGGTTACATGAGCAACCAAGTGTAATCATAATATACTTTTTACACATGGAGGGAGACCTAACAACGCACCTCCCCCTCCTCCCCTCACCCCAACCCCCGCCTCCAGAAGACACTTAAAACAACTTCACTCACGTTTCTACTACTACTCGCACAGCAGCAGTTGTATATTTTGGGATATTAGTAAATTATTTATTATCAATACCCACATACAGTTTTTTAAGCTTATGAACTTTAATTGATCAAACAAAGGCAAGGAATTTACATAAAATAAGAAACACCTATATTTTATTCGGTCCAACACCTCAGTGTAAAAAAAGAAAGAAAATCCTTGAGCCACCAGGAAGAAGTTGGGGAGTTTAGGGTACTTCTAGTGCAATAAAGCAAGTGTGATAGTAAATAGCACAAACATGCTCTTTACTGCTGTTGACACTAAACCAAAGAAAGGCACACCACCAAGTACTTTTTCAGTACTTGTTTCCTTTGAATTAAATGACAGGATCTTGAAATAGACATTGTTTATGGTTTGCCTTACTCTTGACATACATGTAATGGGATTTGATTCTTGAAATTTCTTCAGAACATCCTGTTTCAGAAAACAAACAAGGGATTTTTTCCACCCACTGGCAGCTAACCGCCCACAGATACTTTCACTGTTTTCAAGAAAGACTGGATTTGAATGCTCAGCGCTCATCATTAAAAGTGGAGATTTCTCTGGTAAAGAAACTTAAGGTCGAGGCTGACTGTGGGCTGCTGCAGGGAAATTAAGTGACACGAGTAAGTTGTTGAAACGTGTATTTGAGTATTTCAATATTTCAGCTTTAAGGAAATTGTTATTTTAGACCAAGATCTTTTTACACAGAAGCATGAGACATAAAAGCACAGTTCATACATGCTTCAACACACACAAGCTGAACAATGCAACAACAAACATTAACAAGAATAGTTAGTTGTTAGTTTAATAGTTTCATTAGATTTTGTGTGTGTTTTCTTACAATTTACAGAAGTTTATCTCACTTTTACTTAAAATATATATACTTTTTGTGACAATTTTACAAAACAAATCTAAATTCCTTATTAATCTCTTTACTCCTTTTCAGCAGGTGTACAGTGAAAAGTTAAAATAAAGACACAATATAAAAGTAATAAATACATTTTGGGATAGAAAATAAATAAAACTATAAAACAATGTTCTTAGAGGAGAGTTTAGACTTAGGGGAAATACTGTCCTATAAGAATTGATGGATTGGAAGTCCTAAAACAACTCCATTGATTTAGCATTGCACTCATTTAACGTTTCTAGACCCATTGGTGGAAACTTTTAAAAACATAGCAATATTGATGCAACAGAACCAGAGATTTCAGAGAGACAACTTCTACCTTGTCAAAACTTGACGCCTGCATTACCCACAATGCAACCCGTCTTCTGACAGTTTGGTAATCCTTGTGTTTGGCTGACAGGCCGTTGCAGCAAAAAGCCACTGGAGATCACTCAATGTGCATCAGCATGAAGTGTGCTGTGCCAGTGGCGGCTAATGTAGCCTCGAGCAGAGAGGCTGAGGAGCGGGCTGCAGAGCTCTGGTGACTCCACACCTCCACATTTGATTCATTTTCTAACTTGTAGTCCAACCAATACTGACTCAAGTGACATCACTTGAGGACATTTATCAGACTTTGTGCAGCTCAAAAGTCTTTAACCAACGTTTTCCACATATGCAGTAGTACTCCTCAACACCTGTAAACAGACTGATGGACTTTCCCTTTAAAGTTCTCAGAAAAATAGATATTTGAACATTACTTCTCCATGACAACTGCTCTGCTACGGAAGATTGTGTGCTGTGGTTGAAAGCTCCTAAATGCTACTAACAGCTACTAAATGGTGCCTTGAGAATGAATCCTTTAAACATAAATGTCATCATGATTTGAAACAAGTTTGTGGTTAATAAAAGAAACTTCTCTCCATCCACTTGTTATCACCATCTTTTTTTTTTTTCAGGTATGGAAAATGATCATGAGGTTAGCCGGCTGTAACATATTCTGTGTCATAACATCCCGCCTGGAGAGCTCTGTTGTGATCCGACCGCCTCGCTCCCTGGGAAATGATGCTTTTGACATTTATAGCTGCGGCACATCCGTCCCTGACGCACTTGTTGTTTGCTCTTTGTTTTATTGAGCGTGATGAGTCAGTCTTTCCCTTCTACTGTCCAGCATGGCCGACTCTGTTACCACGGCGATATATCCTCCAGACAGCACCCGCAGCACGCCTGATGAAATGGTCGATGTGACCCGACGGTGGCACAAAGGAACGGCATAGTCAAATATTTGACATTTTTCATTTGGGGGATTCAGACGAGGATATCAGACAGAGTATCTCAGACTTAATGGGCGGAGGTTCAGTGACGGAGCTCGTATTCACAGCAGACAAATTCCAGCTGCTGATGGACACACAGTGGCTGTTTCATCAGTTGAGGACGTGACTTGTTTTATTTACCTTCATCCCGGACCTCAGCTGTTTTACATTTAGCTTGGTCATCATTACAAACCTCAGAGTGATTTAAAACTAAAGACGGCACAACCTGTTGTTAGTTTAAACCAAAGCAACGACAAAAAGCTGAATGATTGCCTCTTGACCTGACCTCTTTTATACAAAACTGCAGCACACATTCCCATTTTAATTGAGAAAACCAACACTGAGCTGCAGTTCTGCCCTTCTTGCACCAAATTAAACCTTCCCTTTTATTGTAGTTTTCTATACCATTAGAAATATCTTCTTTTATGACGGACAGATGGACCTCAGCAGGACTTTTTTCCACAGATTTTTGGTAATCATGTACCACCAGATTGACACACCCCAATCACTTTCATTGAATTCAGAAATCCAGTAAGTGTCCGTGATGGTGTGAAGTCATGACTAAGCAGAGCACGTAGGTGCTGTGATGCCGGTGTTAAATCATCGCTGACAACGCTGAGACACCAATAATGTCATTTTGATCTCTGCTCTTTTATAACCCAATTGAACAAAAGTGTAATCGCTCTGAAAGTCTGCCTATAAATCTATTGAGATCAGATTACAGGTGAAAGTGAAAACACCAGTACAGTTTAGTATAGTATATATATATATATATATATATATATATATATATATATATA
>JAVQJD010089417.1:0-14497 GCA_036023655.1 Nannoperca australis | reverse complement strand
ACAGGTTTGATGAGACGTCTTGTTGTTTTCCATCATGGTTCTATGCACTTTATGTAAAGCTCTGATCTGGAAGTGGCTCTGGATGAAAGCGTCTGCTGAATGTGATGTGATGTAATGTGTCACATGTAATGTAATGTGTGTTTTAAGGACACTGATCTAAACTCCACTGTCCTCATTCTGTGTAAAATGTACTGTGATATGAATCTGAAGACGTCTGAGGTAGAACTTCCTAAATAAAGACGAGCTGTACCTGATAAACTGTCAGCTGTTACCAGGAAGCAGTTGGTGTCGCTAAACTCTGACTTTCTGCTTCATGTGCAGCTGAATATCCAAGATGTGCACCTGAGGTTTGAGGACGACTTCTCCAACCCAGAGAAACCCTTTTCCTTCGGGGTTTGCATCAACAACGTTTCTGCTCAGAACCCCTCCAAAGAGTCGGTGAGAGATCTCAAACTAGTAACACAAGATTAGAGATGTTTTAGAGATTACTGCTCGTCTTTGTATTCGATGTTAACAGCACTTTTCTTTGTGTCTGCAGCTCCAGAAGCTCCTCCGACAGAAGCAGCTGGAGATCGAAGACTTCAGCGTCTACTGGGACACAGAGTGTGAAATGCTGGGGAAGCTGCCTGCAAATCAGATCCAGGTCTGTGACGTCCACACCTGCACCCCAAGCTCCCACTTCACTGCAGTTTTAGCCTTTAATGTTCAAACACACACATTCCTGCTGCTGCTGCTGCTGCTCCTGATGGTGCTGTTGTTGGTGGTGGTGGTGCTGATGGTGGTGGTGGTTTGTTGTTTGGTGAAACTCACACAATACAAGCTGTTTGGTGGAGCACTTGTTCTGCAGTCGTAGAGATTCTCTTGAATGATGCGACACCAGATCCGATGTGAATGAATTCTCTGCAGTTGAGATTGAGACTGTTTTGTAACCGTACAGGAGGCGATGACTGAGTGCATGCAGAGCCGAGAGCATCAGTACATCTTTGAACCAGTGTGTGCGTCCGTGTTGCTCAGAAGAAACGCCTCCAAGGAGCCTCTGAGGTCCCGGAACAGCCCTCGCATCGAAGGGCAGGTTCAGCTGGAGCCCATGTCCTTACGCCTGTCGCAGGTCCTTAAGGCCGTTACATCAACGCGTCGCATCGCTGAGTGTTTCCAGATGCTCAAGCCCTCAGTGTGTGTGTGTGTGTGTGTTGACTCTCAGGTCCAGTATCAGCAGATCATGGCGTTCTTTAAAGAGCTGGATCGCCGGGAGAGAGAGATGCTTTACCGAAAGTGGAGACCCAAAGTCCCCATTTGTGGGAAGTAAGTTAATAGTTTTAAAGTGTCTGCGGACACTTTCAGCCTCGGTTGCACGCCACAATGCTTTTGTAATAAAGCAGATTTGAGCCTGTGGCTTTGTTTTCTGCTGCAGCTGCCGACAGTGGTGGCTGTTCGCCATCCAGGCCAACCTGAGTGACATCAGGGAGCAGCGGCGGCGAGGCAGCTGGGACTTTGCCCTGCGGCGGGCACGAGACGCCCAGACCTACACCAGCCTCCACTTCAGACGCCTCAAAGGAGTCCCACTGAGTCCTCAGGAAGAGGTGCTGCACCGTGACACAGACGTGATGCGTCCACACACATAACAAGGATCTCCCATAATAATAATAAGGTCTGTGGCACAAAGAGGCGCGCAGTTACATGCTGATGTTTGTCCTCGTCACCTAGAGCGAGCTGGAGCGAGTGGAAGAGGAGCAGACGGTAGCTGAGCTGCAGAGTCTCCAAGAAATTGTCCACGACTGGTTTCGAAAGCAGGAGATTGCAGAGGTGAGCTCAGACGATTCGTCCTGGAGAGTTTACAAAGAATACTGTAGAGAGACTGGAGTTTAACGGTGGGTAACATTGAAAATGCAACTCATCAGTGTGTCTTTTTGTAGTTAAACTCCTGTGAACTGCACTTTAGCTTCTCACACTCCATCATCAGACTCACAGATGTCCTAAATGTGTCTTTGTTAGAACGTGCGAGAGCCCAGCAGCGACCCCCCGCCCTGTTCACCCACCACATCCATCCCCAAGAGCGGGAGCTCGGGGATGATCCAGTACCTGCAGTCTTGGTTCCCGGGCTGGGGAGGCTGGTATGGAGATTCCCGGTACCCAGACAGGCCGGAAGAGCTCCTGCCAAGTCCGTCCTCCTGGGATATTCTAGGTGGGAGACTCACTCCAAGATTGGTTTTATACCGTTACATTAGATTATTGTTGAATCTGGTGGAATAAATTCAGATCTCTGTACTAAAAGTTTAGTGTTGTGTATCATCTAGCACTGTTGTAGCACTTGAGATCGGTCACAAGAACATTTTTTGAAGGTCTCGCCTCGGAATCGACTGCATTTTCACTTGGTCTCAACCTACCTTGGTCTTGATCTTGGTCTCGGTCTTGACCTGCCTTGGTCTTGGTCTCGGTCTCTGTCTTGTCTTGTCTTGGTCTTGGTCTTGGTCTTGATCTCGGTCTCGACCACCACACTGTCATCTAGTATTCTGTGGTGTACAGAAGTCCTCTAACACCTGCTGATGTACCGCTCCTCCAGCAGAGACCGAGGACCTGTTCGACCCGCTGGAGGACTCCCACACCCTGAACACGTTCACCAGGCGAGACCACCTGTTCGCCCGGCTGGAGTTCTTACTGGAGAAGGGCGGAGTCACGCTCTTCCACCAGGACCGGAGGGGGGGCACGCTGCACGAGAGTGGGGTCATCCAGTTGGAGTTCTCAGGTACGCAGATCATCACATTTAGTTTGTTTATTATATAAACATATATAAACATTATATATGTTTATATATGTTTATCTATATATTTTCATATATTTCATGTGATATTTAACATTTTTGAGTCTGTGTTCAGGTGAATGAACCAGACGTTCAATCCTGTGAGTTAATTGATACAAAGATCCTGTAAAATCCAATATTGTAATTAATTACAATGAATTATTAATTAATTTTAATTAATTATTTCATATTAATAATATTAATATATTTTACTCCTGGTGAAACGTCATCATCAAGAATATTTGTATTGAACTTTAGTAAAACACTAACTTTATATGTACTTATATACTTCATATGTAGAAGGGAACTTCGTCCCAGGAGTAAAACCGGAAGCTGCTGGAAGTCGGGTTTTATACTAAGAAAAATTAATAAATGAACAATAAAGGAGGTTTAGAAATTGATAACGTGCTGATTATATTAACTAGTTCATTAATAACAGGAAGTCAAAAAACAAAAAGAAAGTGAGGGAATAAAACTTTATTTGTCTGAAGGTTCAGTGTGCAGCATTTGATTGGAGTCGGTCGCACATCGTCCTCTCCAGTGGTGCCAACCAGAGGGTTCCAGCTCCAGATTTACTATTTTAATAATAGATTTTCCTTTTAATCAAGGAAAAGTGTCAATCTCAGGTTCCAGCTTTAGCACATGTGAGGATTTGCTGCTTTTGGAACTGTTGTTCGGACAAAACGAGACATCTGGGACATCATCTCTTTGTTTTCGAACTTGAATCAGTTAATTGTGAAGATAATGAACAGATTAATTGATTGTGAAGAGATCTCTCCTCAGGGGTGAAGGTGTGTGTGGAGTCTCTCCCTCGCTCGGAGTCCTCTCTGCTGTCCGTTAAGCTGGGTGGTTTGTTCCTGAGAGACTTGACTACTCAGGGAACCATCTTTCCTGTGCTGGTTTCTCCCAAAACGGTAACCTGAGACCTTCTGCTCCCTCTGTGCATGATATTTATATTATCTTCTACCGAATGTTGTGTTTTCAACATCTGTCACTTGTTGTAGGACAAAGTAGTTGTTGCCATTAACCAGCCGTCCGGCCAGTCCAGCAGTGCCTCTGGTAAGATTTGTGTTTTCTCTTTTAAGAGTGGAAATAATGAAATAATGGCTTGTGACCAATCTGTTTCAATGTATTTGAGTATAAATCAACTTTTTAGAGGACATAATGTTCTTTTAGTTTAGTTTTTTAATAATTCTGCCATGCTAGCTGTGTTCAATATGATGTTACTTCTTTATTTACTTGTGGTATCCTAGATATTATTATGTCGTTTCCATCACTGCACTTTACTGTAAGCTCTGCAGAAGCTCTGCAGAGCAGCTGCTCCACACTACACCTCCTGCATCAGCCTCAAATATCTTCTAAAAGCATCATTTAACTATCAACTTCATAGTGTGCCACCATGTAACAGACACCATGTTTGTGTTGTCAGGATGCAATGCAGAGTGCTCTTCATCACCAGTGTTTAAAATGATTTATGAGCGTAACCCGGTGAGGTGTAAGTTTGAGAGAAGGCTGGAAGTGAACACCAGTCCACTGAACATCATCTACAACCCACAAGCAATCAAGAAAGTGACAGAGTTCTTCTATAAAGGAAGAGTTCATACCTCAGGTGAGGACCGAAACTGCTTTGGTTTGCAAGGAAATGTCAGTTTTATAGACATTACAGTTACAGGCAGGAACATAATGTACTTTTGTTTTAGTTAAGATTTCTCAAGCTGCTTCACTGCTGTTAAAATTCAAATAAAACAGATTTAAAGAAGAAAATTTAAAGAAAATGGAGTCTGGAACTGACAACATGTAACGTGATCAACGTCACCTGCCGAGCTGAATCAGACGCATCCTACACATCCATATATTAAATATATTTAATAAAAACCATCTTCTGATGTTTCCAGAGTTGCTCTTTATTTCAGACAAGGACGCATCCTTTATGCTGAGCTGCAGGAACCCCGTCACTATAAGCTTGGACCCCCCCCAAACTTTAGATCATGTCATTAAGCCTCATTGTAGAAAACCTATAATAACAACAAAGCATCACTAAATTTGATATCAAATATCTACTTCTCCTCTCTGATTGGTCCATAAAATCTGTCACCACTACTTTAAAGAAATGCAACTCAAACATTTAAATTATTTCAAACCACAAGTAATAATTCTGATACTTTTTAATACCAGCAGTTCATTTTAAACATATTTCTTTGCTTCCCAGGTTTTGGCTATCAGTCCGAGCTGGAGCTGAGAGTGGCAGAGGCAGCCAGGAGGCAGTACAACAAGCTGAAGATGCAGACCAAGGCAGAGATCCGACAAACCATTGATCAGCTTCTCGTGGGAGAGTTTATTGTAAGAGAGATTCACTGGATGGGGACATGAAATAACTGGCAGCTGAATCATTTCTAAATCCCACCGATGTGTTTGCATTGTAGGAAAACAGTAAGCGCTGGACCATGAAGCTGGACATCTGTGCTCCCCAGGTGATTTTCCCTGATGACTTCCAGTCAGAGGATCCAATGTTAGTAGTTGTTGATTTAGGCAGAATTCTCCTCACAAACTCTCAAGGTAAAACAATAAACCCTTGTACCAAACAACTACACCTAAATTAAACTTTTCCTTTATAAGTTTTCTAACAAATGTTTATTTTCTTTGAAGACGACAGTAAGACCTGCTCACAAGCTACTCAGCCTGAAAGAGAGGACATGAGTGACGATGAGTACCAGACACCCCTCGCCACCCCTCCAGAGTCTCCACCACCCGAACTAGACTTGCCTTTGAAAGAGCAGCTCAGAAGCACTGAACTCCCCAGCCTCAGATCCCCTGAAAGTACACAGGCCTTTAGCAGAAAGCTTTACGAAAAGTACTCCTTGTCCTTTAAGGACCTGCAGATAATGGTTGGTCGCTGTAAGGATAACTGGAAACATCTGCAAGAGAGTGAGGTCGGGCCTACTCACGTGGTGGAGAAGTTTAATGTGCTGCTGCAGCTGGAGCAGAGACTGCGCTACACATCAGACCCCCAGCTCCCCGGGGCCGTGCTGTCAGGAACCCTGCCAGATCTCAAGGTCCACATCAACCTTGAGAAGATGACCGCCCTCAGGAGTTGTCTGGCCAGGCTAAGCAGTTCATCTGAAGGGGACAAAGACAAAGAGGGAGGCCCAAACATAAGGTCACCTGACCCAATCACCCTCCGTCGTGACAAGATCTTTCAAAGGGAGGACAGCTCCTGGAAGCTGCAAGGATCAGCCAAGAACCTGACCCAGAGTGTGATGACGTTGGAGCAGCACACACGGGAAGTCCTGGTGGAGTCCCGGCTGCTTTTAGCTGAATTCAACATCAACTACATGCAGCTTGGCGTAGAGAGTGATGGCCGCTACATATCTGTTCTCAAGGTATTTGGCACAAATGCTCATTTTGTCAAGCGACCGTACGACGCTGAAGTCTCTCTGACTGTCCATGGTCTCCTGCTGGTGGACACCTTGCAGACCTACGGCTCAGACTTTGACCTCCTTGTGGCATCTCACAAGCATCTCAGTTTTGACATACCCACGGGCAGCCTCAGAGAGAGCCAGCCTTCGTCCCCCGTGTCGTCCGACGGCAGGTCTCCCGAGCATCAGGCCCACCCTGAGTCATCCTGTGATATGCCCATGCATGGACTTTCCCCCTTCAGTTCCTTCCTCAAAGACCAGGAGGCCCTGATTAAGCTGGAGTATCAGTTTGTGAGCTCAGACTGCCCCTCCATGAACCTGGACAGCTCCCTTCAGGTGACAAGCATGCAGGTCAATAACTTGGACATCATTCTCAACCCTGAGACCATGGTGGAGCTACTTAAGTTCCTCCAGAAGTCTTTCCCCAAAGAAGAAAGCACCTGGACATCATCGGTGCAACAGCATCCTGCACAGCCTTACAGTGAGGAAGGGGACGGGACATATCAGGCCACCTATGACCAGAACAAAGAGCTGACTGTGGAGATCCACCGCCTGAACCTGCTTCTCCTTCGGACCGTGTCCACCGGCACCGTCCTGGGTGCTGAGAAGAAAGGCTTGAAGATTGCCACTGCCAGCATCACCGGCACCAAGGTCAATGTGTCCATGGGCAGTCGGCTGGACGTCATTGGTTCACTCGGGTCCATGCAGCTGGTGGACCTGACCCAGGAAGGAGGCCGCAGCCAGTTTGTGGTCAGCATTGGCAGCGTTGAGGACATCCCCTCGACTCTTGGAGGATTAACATTCCTTGCAGGTTCTCCCTCAGAAGCTTTGAACTTCCGCCTTATTGAGAAATCACAAGGGGAGTGTTCCCTGCTACTTCAGATGGCATCCTTGCACTATAACCACTCGGCCAAGTTCCTGAAGGAGCTGAGTCTCTCTGCCAATGAGGTAGAAGACAATTTCCGCTCCATGCTGAAAAGTGCCGCCACCAAAGTGTCAACCGTTCTAGCCACCAAGACGGCAGAGTACAGCGGTATGGTTTCGCTCTTCGAGACGCCCTCGCGGAGAAGTCGAACTCAGAGTCAGAGCTGGGCGTATCCTTTTGAGGATGAGGAGGATCTTCCCATGGAGGAACCTGAATCCACCCTAGACACATTCTTGGTGAAGTTGACCCTTAATATAAGCATAGAATCACCAGTCGTGTCCATTCCCCGTAAACCTGGACACCCCGAGCTATTGGTTGGTCATCTGGGAAGCATAACGATCCAGAACTTTGTTACCGGGCAGGACTCAGAAGGAGGGAAGTTGCAGGTGTTGGTGAAGGATATTCGACTGTATTCACTCAACATGAGTCACTTGGTTTTGAAGAGAGCACCCAGAGGGGATAACGCAGGCAGCATGTCACCGTCCCACATTGGTAGCATCAATCAGGATGAACCACAGTTCACTCGTCACGACTTCTTTGAATCCCTCAGCCGCGGAAAAGGTGAGCATGCTACACATTTTAAGAATAGTTTTATTCTGAATGCTGGATTCTGTGTTCGCATAATTTATTTTCTTCACCAGCCTTCCATATATTGAAAGACACCACTATACAGTTCACCCTGGAGAAAGTTCCCGTTGAAGAAGACACCCAGTTCACCTTCCTCACCACAGAGGAACCCTGCAGGAGCTCAGGCTTACTGAGAGTTAAGGGCAAATTCGTCAACCCTGTTCAGGTAAACACACTTATCATCAATGTCAATGTCACGGTAAAACGGGAGGCTTCTTCCTAAAATATACAGGACCCAGGAATAAAGGCCGGTCTCTAATACAAGCCCTTTTCCGATAAACACCTGGTTCTCCCGGTAGTTAACACAGATACACAGACAAAGTATTTATAGTGAATTACATTGCAAGTGAAACTAACTTTAGACGCAGCAGCCTCATGAAAGAATCTTTGATCAAAGCTTTGAATATTTGAATTTATTGGTGCATGGAGTTTGGTATCCGTATGTAATTCCAGCATTGCTCCACCTTCAGTTTTAGTGGAGATCTGATCACCCAGAACGTCTGCGCAGGTCCTTTTACATGAAAAGTGTGCAGCGGGATTACTGACTGGTTTTTAATTGTATCACCATGTGCTGACAGGTGTTCCTGTGCAAGCCTGTGTATGAACAAGTCCTCCAGACGCTGGACAATTTGTCCCTGATTGAGGAGCAACGCGTCACGCCCAGCCAGCCGCCCACACCCCCACCGCCAACTCCTTCCTCCACCAGACCTCACCGTTTCCCCGACCCCCAGGGAGGGCTGTTTGCAAGAGACCCTCCCTACATTAGCTTCTCGCACTCGCTGCTTTCCTCTCCTTTGCCTCTGCAGTCTCACAAACCCGCTCTTCACTCTCCCTCGTTCACGCAGCTGAAAGTCACCCTACACGTTGCAGAACTGCAGGTGCAGCTCACTGCGGACCTGACCCAGGGCTCCCAGGGCTTGGTCAGTCTGCGCTTCCAAGATCTGGAGGGAGACTTTACCAAAGACCACCCTCACCTGCTGGCCGTCCAGCTTGCTCTGCGCTCGCTGCTCATGGAGGACCTCCTGGAGCAGAACCCTGAGTCTAAGTACAAACATCTGATGGTGTCTCGCGGAGCTCCCAAGCCCTCCACCTTCAGTCCAAAGGAGTACCTTTCCCAAAGCTGTCCATCAGCATCCAATGCCCTGTGCCCCGACATGCCCCGCTCACTTCCTGCCCACATGGAGGAGGCACAGAACGTCTTCCAGCTCTATCAGAGGCATCCCAGCACCCCTTCAGCCAGCACTCGCAAATCCAAGAGGGAACCCGACTGTCCCAGCACCCCACCCCCCTCTCCTACCCGGCACACGCCCTCCCCTCAGCCACACCCAGACTTTGACGACTCATTAGTTCACATCAATGTGCTCCTGGTGGACCAGAACCACCCGGAGTTCAAAACGCGCTATGGCAGTGTGGGACGAAGTGTCGACGTTGACTTTAACTGCCTGGACGTTTTGATCACCCTCCAGACGTGGGTGGTTATCCTGGACTTCTTTGGTATTGGCTCCACCGCCAATAATCATGCAGTGAGGCTGAACACTATGTCACCTCAACCCATGCTGGGACATCCCCTGTTTGAGTCGGACATGAGCGAGGAGGAGACGACAGAGGCCGTCAACACCAGGGTGGACCTGAAGGTCGGTTGCTGGACCTGGTGCATGTAGTCACAATGTTCATGTAGAGTAAAAGAAACATGCTGTTTTAGATACTGTATGTGTGTAAAGAGTGTTTATTTAGCTGCAGGGCTCTAGGGATGACAAGGTCAGTCTGTCAGATCCACTACATAGTTGTTCATGGTTCCCAGAAGTTGAACGATCCTCTAATATCTCAAAACATTTGGATAGATTTGTAAAATATGAAACAGATAGTTTGTTAGCTGCATCCTAGTATACGACTTATGCTTTACGGCCCACTGTTGGTGTGAAGTGAAACCTGGGTATAAACTGTAGAGCAACACAGTCCTGCTGTCTTTATTGCTTGCGTCATTTCTAAACCTGTCTGTGTTTCATCTGTAGGTTCATGCTTTGTCTCTTGTTCTGAACAAGAAACTCAACGAGCTTGCCCGAGCGAGTGTTTCCAAGTTATCTGCTCATTTGGAAATGCTGGGTGTGTATAAAAACAAACCCTCCACACAACGTCATGTTCTTTTAAGTAAGTGATGTTTCATGTCATCACATTATGTCTAATATTTTAGATGGCGACCTGGCATTACAAGGCAGTTTGGGAAGTTTGTCCCTGAGTGACCTCACGCCACATGGTGACCTCTACAGAGAGCGCTTCACCACGCGAGGAGGGGAGGCTCTTATTTTCAACATCCATAAGTATATATCACACAAGTCCCAGCAGACAATTCCTCTGCATGATGCTGGAGATTGTTTTTATTCACCTTTGTACTCTGGTCCACTCAGGTATGGCCAGCCTGATCCTTACCTGGAGCGGGAATGTGACATCAAGGTGTCTTTGCAGATGGCCTCCGTGCAGTACGTCCACACCCAGCGCTTCCAGGCCGAGGTGGTGGCCTTCATCCAACACTTCACCCAGCTGCAGGATGTCCTGGGCAGGCAGAGGGCTGCCATGGAGGGCCAGGCTGTGAGTACTGTACCAGGATAGAGTCACATGCTGTAAGAAAGACAAAAGAAGAGCATTCTCTAGGTTGCAGTATGATGCTGCTTGAATCAGACAACATGCATGCAGGTCTTTCACACACTATATTGTCCAGTAAGAGTTTTTGTCTCTATGTCTCCGGTGTCTCGGCCTCGCCCTGCAGGTGCGGGATCATCCTCAGCGGGCATCCAGGGTCCTGCTGGACATCGAGGCCGGCGCCCCGGTTATTCTCATCCCAGAGAGCTCGCGGTCGCCACGGGTCATTGTCGCCAACCTCGGCCAGCTCAGGGTGCAGAACTGCTTCCTGCCAGCTGGGGCTCATGGGACTTTTTCCCTCCGAGACAAGGTAGAGAAACTCACCATGGCACATGCCTTTTTTCCTTCTCTGGTGAGTCACGCTGCCTGTTCATCCACCCATGCAGTGCTCTCCGACCGTCCGTTCTCTAGTTTCACTGTATTCGTTTATGCATTTAATGGTATTTCCTGAGTTTTTAAACATTCTGGATTACCTCAAACCTCTTGGTGTTTTATACCACCAACATACCAGCCTGGCTCCTTCAAAAAGCCTGATTGTCTTATTATTTTAGTAACTGACCTTATCATCTGAATCGGACCTGAAATGCTGAATGAATACAGTGCTGCCTGAATGTAAAGTCTGTTTCTGTAACTAAACCTTGTCAACGTCTCAAACTGTCTTTGTCTTTGTTTAAATGTGATGTTTTTTAAAGAAACAGTCCAACATTTAGGGTATTATGCTTGTTAGCTCTCCTACTTAGCATCAGATGAGTGGATTTTGGTTAAATCCGGGGCCTGGTTGCTCAAACTTTACTTATCCACACTAATATAATGTTAAAGGTAAAACAAACCTAAAATATATATAATTTTAAGTGTCTAAATGATCCCGTCTCATCCAGCTGACTCCAAACACAGTTACAGGATGGATTTGTTAGTCTTGGATGGCAGGATCTTGAATATCATTTCCCTTTTTATATAAAAGAAAAAAGGCAACATAAGTAGAAAGTAGAAACCGTGTTCATGTGATTATCGAACATCAGATCAGTGCTGATCGTTTAAATTCTACCAAACTAATCATTTATCTATAATTTATTAATCTGACTCTTAAATTTAACAGAAATTAATTGATAGTTTCAATCCAACTGTATACTATTCAAACATATGATGCAACATTTCATACGTTAGTGTTTTTAAATGACAAACCTTCTTTAAAACGCAGAAATTACCATTTAATTTGCTTACGGTGCCTGAAACTAAATTTGAACTTAAAAAACGTGTTTCAATGGATGATTTTCTGACACCAAACTAGTTTTCAGCCAATCGTGGATCAATATGTAACGTCAACAGTGTGACTCGAAGCCTCTAGGTCTCAAACACTGAGTTTGGGCTTTTTATTGAAGCAGGAGGCGTCTTGTGTTAGCAGTTTTATATATATATATATATATATATACGCATATTTTTCAATAAGGAAGAAGGAGGAGCATTTTAAAATGTTTTAACACAGTAATTTAACTTTTTTTTGTCCATGCAGAAATATTTAATCTTAAAACATATCCTGTCACCTTTTTTTTTATTATTGTATTGCCTGTTTTGTTCATGTGTAGATATTTTACACTTTATTGTACAAAATAAATTTCAAAACTAATCAGAGGTATACCAACATTTCCCCAATGATGCTTAAAAGTGGAAGAAGTTGTTTGTATCTAAATGATTGAATGAGTAGAGGTCAGTCCTGCTCGTGACCCAGCTGACTGTGAACAAGAAACACTTACACCAGCTTTAAAGAAACTCCAGGTGTCCAATCACAAACACTCAAACCCAGTGCCTCACTCGGGACCTGGTCACGCTGTCATTAGTGTATTTTGGACGTAGTAAATGTTGTATTGGTCTTTCATGTGCATCTTGTGTTTGTTTGTTTTTGTGAAGAACTTTATACTGCATGCACATTCATACAAGGATCCATCCCATTATCAGGTACACTGGCATGCATTTGCTTTGGTGTGGAACAGTTTGTCACAATATTGCACTTGTACTTCATCCTATAGCAAGTTTCACAGTACAAGAAACTATCTCACACAAACACACACACACACACACACACACACACACACACACACACACACACTACAGCCAGTTAACATGTGTCTGAACTTCTGGTGAGACAGTTTCAAATGATCTGCTGTCGCGCTGCTTTATTGTATTTATATGAAACCTTGTGTGCGGTTGAACTGAGTTTTCTGCTTAAACATGTGTTGCATGTATTTGTCTGAAACAATACACCAACTTTCCAAGCTCCCTGATCCGTGTGTGAGTGTCACATGACAATATTTACATCTTTTGAAAACAGTCTTTTAGAAAAGGGGAGAATCTTTTTGTTTAATTAAGATCCCCATTGTAAACCACTGTTAAAGGTGAAGAAGAGTGTAAGTGTTGCTATGGAGTTAGAATACAATAGAAAGACTTTATTGTCATTATACACAGTATAATGAGATTTAGGAGCAGCTCCTTAAGGTGTACGCATAATACAGAACCTATATAATACAAAGTCTATGTACAGACACAGTCAGTATGAATATATAAATTAGTATTGAGTTGTATATTGCACAGTTAGTTATACATTAACTATATATTAAATACAATTCTGTTAGAAATATATAGAAGACAATCGTCTGCATATGAAGTGAAGGTTTCGGCCTTTGACTCCCTGAACCTACACCAGCAGTGATGGGAGGATGAGATGGGAGATGAAGGGCAGCCCCTCATTCCTGTGGTAACAGGAGCTCCCTGTATCACGATGCTATGATTAGCATCTATGCTAAGTAGTATTACAGCAGCACATCCCATAACCCCACGGGCTTAAGTCGTGCACTGTATACACTGATCAGAGAGCTTGATGTTATGTTTTTTTATAAAAGCTGATATTGAAATAGTGTTTGGTGAAGATGACTTTGCTGTGGTTTAGTCATTTCTTTTTTTTAAAAGTTGGACTTTGTTGAAGTTACAAACAGTCGCTGCTGTGTTGAAGTGTCTTTTCTGGTTTAGGAGTTATTATTTAGAGTTATTCAGTGAGTTTTCACCAAACAAAGTACAGAAACTGAATCGTATCATCTGCTTTTATGTGGAAGTAACATATTGCTGGCTGGACTGATTGCGTCTCTGCTCTGTGTTGTCCCCTTGATAAAGGAGCGTGTCCGGAGTGCAGCAGGGAGGAGCAGTGAGCAGGAGAAGCCCAGAGCCGCCCCCTCCACCTCCTCCACAGGGTTCAGCCTGGGCAGGCCACCGGCCCCAGACACAGGGAGGGCCCCTGAGGAGGATGGCCCCCACAGCTTAGGTTAGCATTGCTGCGTAGTTTGAAGGAAAGTCACACCTGCAAGTACTGAGCGTGTACCTCTGTGATGATAAGAGGCTTTGAACCCACTGTGTTGCAGTTAAATGTTTGTTTTCAGCCCATGAGAGACCCTAAAAGACTTGAAATAAAAACACTAAATGCCTTCTGGACTGATATTCCAGTTGTGGCTTGTTGTCTGTCAGTCCTGCATTAAATGGCTGTCCCACCCGCTCCTCAGACGACCACGTGTGCCTGCTGGACTGCATCGCTCTGGACCTGCAGGAGGTGGATATCTTTGCTGCAGAGCGTCTGCCCTGGGACAGCGGTGGTAAACCTCCCGACTCCTCAGACCTCATCTTTCCTTCGTACTCTGTCCGTCGCACCGGAGACAACCTGCTCAGAGACTGCTGCCGCCTCAAGCTGAAAGTCGAACGCAACCTGGACAAGTACGTCCTACTTTTTGTTTTGTTGGTGACAAGAGTCAGGACCTGTTTGTTATGAAAAGTGCTTAGTTTCCTTGTGGAGTGAACTTCACGTCGCCTTGTTGTCTCTGTAAGTAAGCTAGTTGTGGTTTGTTTACAGTGTGGAGTGGGTAGAGTAACTCGTGCTGCTACTGGCTAATCACACCAGGGTCTTAATCTGGGATAGGGTTAGTAAGATATTAATAATGTACAAAGATCATCTGTTGTTAGATGTGATGCTCTTTTGGATTCTGCCATTGGCAGCGATGTTCTTACTCACAGCACTTGTGATTCATCTCTTACAGGTTTGATGAGACGTCTTGTGGT
>JAVQJD010089408.1:0-17226 GCA_036023655.1 Nannoperca australis | reverse complement strand
CCCTAACCCTCAACAACCTTAATCTCACTGCAATAGTAAACTAGGGGCGTTGCATTGTTGCCATACTTGGAAGTTGGTGAGGCTGCCATTGTATATTAAGGCTCACTAATAGACCCCAGTGGGGCATCATTCCTATTCCACTCATGATGAAGACATTCTCTCTCTTTCTTTCACTTTTTACGCCTCTCTCTCTGTGTCTCTCTCTCTCAGACTTGGTATTTTTCTCTCGGCTATTCTCTGTTCTGCCTGTGGGCCTGTGAAATGTCTCTGTCTGAGGAGAAGGCCCCCTCGTCCCTCTGGAAGCCATTAGAGAACCTTTATGAATATGTGCTGAAAGAGCGATTTTTTTTTTACAGGGGTGGGGACTGAGTGGGTGGGTAGTTTATGTGCAATGCTATCATTTACCTTAGATGCTCTTGCTAACCACCAATGATGTTAGATTTCCATTTGTCTTTTTATAATATTGCTTTATTTTTTGTGCCACTTGTATTGCTTTTTTGAGTTCCTGGTGGTTGTGAGTGACATGTGTGTTTAAATATAGTGCCTGTGTGGATATTTTTCTTTTTGTAGTGAAGCTGTATTGCTTAAAAATAGTGTTAAAATTGCTGGCCTTCACAGGCAATGGTTTTCCTTTTCATACTTTTCTCAATATCTTCCTTTCTTATCTACTTCCTGCTTTTACTACAGACTTTTTTTATTTGGAGATGGTATTAAGTGTAACTTGGGGCATAAACAGAGAGAGTGCATTGTGTTGGTAAGTGCAGCTCAATATAAATCCATTTTTGAAAGGGGGAAGATGAAACAGGTCTCAATTTTTGCGGCTTTTATGCATTCTGTTCCCATGAAATAAATATCACATATTTTAAAAGCTTGTACGTAAAATTGAGCCACGGTTAAATATTCAAGATGCTTCTTGAGTAGATAGTGGCCAGGATGTACTAAGTGCACCACTTTACTTGTGGCATTTAGCCCTAAATCTGCTTGGTTTGACTATGTACTCCAACTGGTAAGCCTGTGGCGGTTTGTGTCTGTATATGAACAGCGGCACTTTTAACAAGATCAGCCTACCCTGGGGTTTTCCCCCCTCTTGTTGATCTGTGGTCTGTGGCAACAAGATCTAATCCCGAACAGTTGTGGATGCAGGCTTTAAAATTAGAGAATGAAAGAGGAAGTCGGTGGTGGTTGCCCTCTGCTTCTTTAGCTCATTAATTTTGGAGAGGGCAACTGTTTTGAGTCCTACCTGATGGTTTAGGCTGCAGGCCTGCCCGGGTCAGAAGAGAGCTGCAGTGCTCATGAATCATGCTGCTGGGAATAGGAGCCCAGCTGAGGTCCACAGGAGGGGGGCTAAGCACTACCACAAAGGCCTCATCCACAGTACAGAGGTGCTTTGGAGGTCCTGCAGGCTCAAACAATCACTCAGAGACCATTCTATCATTATTACACCTGGGGAGTCATGGCGCTGTGCTGTCTACACCTTGCAGCACATGCCCCTTCCCTACCACCACCTTTTTTGTCAAGTGGTTAGTGTGATGCTCTTTTCTATTCCCTCCAGCGCCTCTATCATCGTCTTCCCTCCTCTACAGTCTTGTTTTCATTGTCTCTGGTTCTTGCCTTTATCTGTGGTTCTCCACTTGCCCTCCATTTTGATCTCACTGGCAGTGTTCCCTGTTGCTGGGTGATCACTCTGCGCACAAATACACTTTCATAGACAAATGTACATGCACATGTACCACACCATGTTGTAGATTCTGAGGAGAGGATGGATGGGTGGTGGACTGATGGTGTCTGTGGGGGAGAGAGAGAGGGGTATGTAGGGCACAGTGTGTGGATAAAGTAATGATTTCTCCTTCACACCTCCCATGCTAATTAGTGCAGGCTGCCTGCTGCCTTGAAGGGGGCGGTGTCTAGGGAGCCCGGCTATTTGTCTTGAAGAATTACCGACAAGGAATTTACGTTACTCCTTAATCCCACAGATACTGGACGGAATTCAGCATTCACCTGACTGCAGCCACCTGTCAATTCGATTTAATGATTGTAATGATCATTTTTAGCCTCCTCTCCTCCCTGCAGCCACATAACAGGGATGTGGCATAAGCTGTAGCCCACTTCACCTCCCAAAGGAGTCTCTCAGTGCAGACTATTTATGTGTCTCCATGCTGCAGCATCCTCCACACAGATGCGTCCAACCATATTCCCCCATCATCTCTTATTTGTTCCCCCAGTATCTCTCCACACTTGCTCACAACTGTTGTTTCTCCACCCACATACATTTGGAGAGCTGTCAACACAGAGGTGACATCACTTAGCCCTGTGTGAAGCTGCAGGATTGATAGCAACAGTGTGTAAATATGACATATGATACATTTCAGGGAATAGAAATCTATGTATTAATCCTAGCCCTATCTCGAGCCAACAGGTCACGCTGAATCCAAACAGGTTTCCAGATGTTGTGTTTTTGCCTTTTAATATTTTGTTGAAGTAAATTCCGAAGAACAAAATTGCAGGAGAACTCTAGGATGGAGAAATAGTTTTAGATTTGTGGTGTGTTGCTGCTGGAACAAGGTAAATCCGAGACGGGTGTGTAGCATCTCAAAAATATATGTGATAGGTGTTTGTGTGGGAATCCCATTAACATTATTTAGCCTGAGGTGGATCTCATCTCCATAGCAGCTGCATCTGACAAGCTTGCCATCACACGTCAAAGAAGCCAATCATTTATGTCAGCCAGAAGAAAAAAATAAGTATTATGTTTCCCTGGAAGTAATATTCAGTAATAATGTCCATTTTCCCTACTGGCCTAATAAGATGAAACTTTAATGATCTCACTGGGTAAATTGTTCTCTTGCATTAACAGATAGTAATGTGACACAGCAAAGAAAGACTGTAGTAGTTTGATAAAAATACTAAACAACAATAACAGTGTGTGTCCACAGAATATGTATAAATGAAAAGTATGAAAAAGAATGTAGGATGATAGGATAATGAAGTGTGTGTGTGTGTGTGTGTGTGTGTGTGTGTGTGTGTGTGTGTGTGTGACACTTTACTTGATTCTCGTGCAAATTCTGTATCTGCATGTTCCATGTTCCAGTTGCATATAGGTCAAAAGTCTGAACACACTTTCCCATTAAAATTAATGGAAAAGTATATATTATTGTAAGTATATATATATATATAATGATTTACAAATACCTAGGGTTAGGGTTTAGTGACTTTACAGTAACGTATAATGTATTTTTACACCAGGATACCATGAACAAACCTACAACATTAGTCTTGCTTTTATTGATAAACTCTTCCTAAATGGGATCAAAGAACAAGCTTTCTTTGTGTTTATAAGGTTGTCAGCTTGGATTTAAAATGTCAGTACATCTCTATTTGTAACTCAACTCACGTCATTGACTGATAACTATCATGAATTGTTAATATGGCCATATTCACGAATGTGTGTACACACAGTTCTGCCATGCCTTTCTCCCCGCTCTGTTTGTGAAAGTCACACTTATGTAAAGGCCACACTGTGCCAAGATAAGGGGGACGTATTTCCACAGAGGGCGTCGTCCCCCATATACCCCTCTGTAATACAGCAGTGAGGCAGTAGTGTATAAATGCCCCTGTGCCAGTGCCACATAAAATGGATGACACAGGCCTGGGCTAAGAGGCTTTGCCAAAGCTATGGCTTACCAGTCTCACAGGTGTTAGTGTGTGCTCTGTCTACCACCCTCACTGAGAATATTGGGCACCACACTCTCCACAACTCAGTGTCTGGAACAAAAGTTATCACTTACATCCCATTACACCCCCCCCACCCCTCTTTTTTTTCCTTTTTAGGTGAAGTGAGACCATCTCAATGACAAACATGGCAGGAGAGGCTTGTGGTAATCATTCCTGTGCCACGCTGAGTTCAACGAGTTAGTCTGATGCCATGCAATGAGTGAGAAGAGAAATTTATTGTTTTTTTTGCGTTTTCATAAGAGTAGCTCTAACTATAAAAAAAGAGGAGAGAAGTGGAGAGCAAAGGAGAGAAGATCTGTCCCTGTGCCCATGGTAACAGTACAAGGAACAACTCCTTGGAGATCATCTTTAAAAAAGCTGAGAGGGGCCGAAAGGATTTATGGTCACTCTGGGCTCTGTGGACTTTCTGATTGGGGGTTAGAAAGGAATCCAAACATGGAGTATAACCTTTTTTTTCTGGTCATACAATACATCTCCTCTACATAATGTAGATAAATGAATCGAACACACAGCTTTGGCTGTATCTTTTTTGTGTCTTCTCTCTGTCAATGTATAATGCTTATGGGCTTTTTCTTTATTCTGAGAGAATGCTTGTAAACACAATTCACAATGCCTGCATCCTCTGGGTCGTAGCTCGCCTTGTGTGCATATTGTGTGATTTTGAAGGAAAGTGAAAGGCCTTGGTTTTGTGTAGAAGCAACACATGATAAAGGCTTTTTTGGGATGACACAGCAGCCAAAGATACAGGTTTTTCTTTTTATTTAAAAATGATCCTCTTTTCTGTCAGACCTCACACTGTTACAGACTCGAAAACAGCTTTCCTTTTTCTGAAACCATGGGCTGAAGGAATTTCATCACTCTTACATCATACCAAACTGAGTGTCCAGTGTTGTATAATCTATTTTTATTAATTTCAGTATTATTGGAAAACAAAACAGAAGCGAGGCAATAATTTTCATGTCATGGTGAATACAAGATTAATGATCTTATTAGTAATTTCAGATACATTATGTAAATGTTATTGTAATTAATATTCTATAATGAAATTATATTAAATTGACTATAATTGAAATATTCAAATTTGTATTATATAAAGCATATTGTCACAACCTGTGTATAAGACTGCACTCTTGCAGCAACCCGCTCTACTGTTTTCACATTTATCTACACAGTACATCTCAGAGCATGTTAACATGCTGTTAAGTCTGTCAGTGCTGCCTATGGATAGTGAGCTTTAAGTGGGAAAGAGTGAAATCCCTCCTGTGTCTTAGTGGAATTGTGGTCCTGAGCAGACTTGATTTCAGCTCAATAGAAGCCGTAATTAGCTGTAATTTACGGGGCAACTCCTCCCCAGCGACCCTGCTGTGCAGAATCCCCTGGCCACTTGGAAAGATCATGTTTTCTTGCACAGTGCATGGCACTCAAATGAACCACAACACTGCCATAATGGCTTGCTCCCCACTGATTTACCCACCTTGTGTAAGGTAGCTGAAAGTCACTTCCTGTGATGCTCAGTGGAGCATACAAACTATTTTCATCTAGACTGATCTTTAGACTGAAGCACTCTTTTGTCCAATCCAGTCAATCAGGTAAATATGGAGCCTAATCCAAGATCAAATGTCTGTGGAAGGACCTTGTATATCTGTCTTCTGTGACTGTATTGTTAAATGTATGTATCTTTGTTTATTGTCTTCACTTTTGTATTTTCTGTGATGTTGCTAATGGAGCTGCTGTGATGCAGATTTGAGCTGACAAAGTATTATCATCATCATCATCATCATTATGAAGATGTGAAGGAGCAAGGGTGCCCAAAGCCACCATAAACACATCAATAAAAGAAGCAATTGGAACGATTGGCAGAGTTGGTGGTAATGTGAAGATGTTACAGCTTGATGTGTTTGCACCATCAGTGGCTGCAACTGACAATAGGTTTTTAGATCTAATGATGCATTTGCATGTAATTCTCTGTGGTTGTTATTGTTCCAAAATCAGTCCAGATGCAATTTGAGCGCATCAATTTAGAGTTCAATGTTACTCAAGCAACTAATGGACTCACAGGCAAAATGAAAATTGCTTCCTAATGATCTGACTAAGCTTGATGGGTGAATCTAAATTGATTAGCTTGCTAACATGAATGTGATATGAAATTAGCCTTGTGAGAAGTGTGATCATATTTTTCTGGTAGTTGCTGACCTTATTGCATTTTAGCATTTTAGCATCGTACTAAAAGCTATTTTTTGTACTGTATGAACTCCAGACTTTTTTCCCCCTTCCTCTCATTCTGTTTTATTACAAAATATATTGATGTTCTCATAAAAACTTGTTGTCATGGCTATAATTAACTAAAAGTGGTATGAATATGGCATTAGCAGGCCTCAGTAAGTAATTTTTCTTGCTGCATAGTCTTTGGGATTTAACAATAGAACCTCAACTGTAAAGTTTTTAATATAGCACACATTTTAAATAAAATGTTACTAAATGTTTAACATGCTATATATTCTAGAAAATCAACATTCATAAAATGAGAAGCTAATGCTGTATGCCACATGCACACATGCATGTTCTGTACATGTACGGTATATAGTCAAATCTAAGAATTTAGTTAAAACAAACAACAAAACTACCCAATATTAAAAGTGTACATGGGGGTTCAGCCACGGTTTACAGGTCTGTGTTACATTAGCTTGTGTTCTTCATTTTAAAATATTTGAAAGTGATTTACACAACACTTTTCACTACAGTTCCATCATGTTGCCAAATAAAGGAATATTTGGTAACGGCCTCTTTTGGCTCGAAAACTTTCCATATTTGGTGTTACATATAAAACCTCTGAATGAGTAACAAAACTTGGTGATTACCATTGAAAGCCTACTTCCATAATTTTGGTTGCTTTTGGTTTTTATTTATTTATTCATATCAAGAAATTGTGTGCTTCTTTGGAAACACTTTTTTCAGTTAGTTTTATTGCACTCGTGGATGAATCTTGATATGGTCCCTCAAGAAAAACTGCAAGTGTCTGTGACAAGTTAACCTACTAAAATTATGTTATTGTTATTCACCAGTGTAGTAAATTTATGTTAATTATGTTTCTTTTAAGCAGCCACTGCACTTCACTCTGTATGATATTAAAATCAACTTGCAGAGACGTTATACTTACTTAAGCTAAGCCATCTATTATAGTGAGCGTTTTATTCCATTATCATTCTGTGGTCGATTGAGACCATTTTAAAAACTCCCCTTGTTGATGCATTCATGGACGTTATAAAATAATTGTGATTTTAATGTTGGCAGTAATGTGAATACTACTACAATTATTGTGCCTATAGCAGGCCTGCAAAAACAATGGATTTTCATCATTTTAGTATAAGCATTGACTTGAAAAAGGGTAACTTTTGTTAGTTAATTTGCAAATAAAATGTGTTACGTAAATTGCCAATATGTGAAATGTCAACAGTAGAGGAATCTTTTAAGACCTCATCATGGCAAATCAGGAGACATTATGCTGCAGGTATGTGTTGTCTAGAATTATGAAGACAACAACACATTTTAATATTAATTAAAGCAAGGCAACCACTTGCAAATATCTTCCACGTGACCTTTATACAACCCCAGGATCCCCTAGCTGTACTCCTGTCTCTTTTGCTTCCAACTCAGCCATTCTGCTGATGATTCTGTCCAGATGGTTTGTCCCTAGTTGTCACCAGAAAGAAAAGGAAATGAAGGAGGTAGGTAGTGTGCCAATGAAGGCAAGAAAAGCACAACATGGGCCATAGTGGTTTAACCCAAATGTTGGATGAGGGCCTCCGTTTTGGTATAAAGGACTGAGGGACACTTGAATACCGCAATGAGCTGGCAGCTGGAGCAGAGCACGACAAGCGTTCATCACCCTACCTTTCGCCTGCTCATTCTCCACTCCGCTCCCGACCCTTTACAGCAGCTCACCTCGGTGAGGATGAATAATGAATGTGACTAGACACATGGGTCAGAGGTGACGTGTCTGTGAGGGAGCAAATTCCTCCTTGATTAGTACATAAAAAGCCAGGCCCATCTGCCTCTTCTCTGGGTTTGACAGGGGTCTGGGCAGTAATGCCAGGAGCCCAGCAACAGTAAAGTAGAAATGAGGTAGGTGTGTTTGTGGGGGGGGGGGGGGGTTTGGTGGTCCTCTGCACCAAGCAAGGAGAGACCCACAGCAGGGGACTCACTTTGTTATCACCTCACATCACACAGACTCTGCAGCATTGTAATGTGCAAAGCCTGAACCTGCCTTTAGGCATGTTAGTCTTAGTGCAGTGTATACAAATCAGGCTATCAACCATTAAATGGCAAGAACAACACTAACTGTTTTGTATTAACTCGTAAAAGTTGAAAGTAATGGGAATTGTTTCAGGCTATCACTGCACAGGAATACATCACTTTTATAGGCCACACATTAATATTTGAACACAGATGTATAATATTTCCATTCTTCAAGGACGGATTTAAAATGTTTTTTTCCTATCCCATTGTTACTTTACAAGCATTGGCTTTCTCCGTTTCACCTGTCCTGAGTACAAGCATAGAAGGTCTTTTCATTCACTTAATGGCTCCTGACCAGAGTGGTTCAGTGTATAACAGGCCAAAAAGAAAGCTGGCCGCAGACTGCCTATGTATTGTTTTCTAAATCCCTTGAACAAGCGTCCTTTAGAAGGTTCAAGGCCATCTGCAACACCAACAAGAAGCCCGTGAAGCTACTGACCTCCTATGGGGGGCATCATTGATCTTATTAGTCTTTATAGAAGGATTAACAGTGGGAGCTCCTCTGTAGAGTTGTCCACTCATATACACCAGTGGTCTGGGGAGCAGGGAGGTGAATTACCATACTGTATCCCACAGTAACAATGCAATATATACATACCCTAAACAAGGCCAGAGATAAGCAAACATGTTGGGAAAGGAAAACATGGAGCAGGTTCACCTCGCAAAGAGAGAAAGAATATGCCCTTCGGCAGTGGCTATAATTAATATGCTAAATTGAATTGCAATAATCGACTAGGGGACTAGCCTTGTGCTCTAGAGGTAGGATGATTAAAATGTTAGGCTCCAGCGAAGGGGTGATTGGGACCCTGGTGAATTAAGGATTGGATTTGATGGGAGACAATGTGGCTTCTATTTTTCATTGATTAGTCTCAGATCCATAAAACCAGTGAAAGACTTCAATTGTGTGTTACTTCAGCCTCTCAATTACATCCATTCATTAGCTCTGAATGGCCTCCATCAAAGCATTATAGCATATGCATATGAGACTAAAAGAGTGAATGAAAGATTGAATAGACTACCCTAATGCCACTGGGTCCCATTATTATATGGGGGGAGTTTGTGAAAAATGTTGGGGTCCTTTGTTAAATGTCAAATGAATGAATGTTACATGACCAACATCCAGCACAAAACTCATTGTGTGTGTTTCAAGTCATAATAGGTTTCCATTTAAAACCTCTGCAGTCACATTCACAAACCGCCATTGTGCTCTTACAGACATTAATCAATATTGGCTTATGAAGGTGCACAACCTAATCACAAAAGTTCAGTCTTTCTATAGTTTCTATATGGCATTGGATCTTCCAATGAGTGGCATCTCTAAATACACATTCAAAGCAGTGCAGCAATTATATCGTTCAGTGATAATGTCAGAACAAATGGGATATAATTACCTACACAGGTATACGCAAAGTCTTAAGATATGCGGTTTTAATTAAAACCTGTGAAAACTAGTATTTTTACCCCTACCACAAATGTAGATACTCTTAAATCACTGGCATGCTCTTTCTCAGATTCCAAACACTGTTCATGTTCAGACTGCATATGCAAGGAACTTTTAAATGAATAAAGAGACTGAGTGCACTGAGTCCTGTTGTAACTGTCTGTACATGTAACTCTCTATAGGCACCCAACAATCTGTGATTAAAATCTCCCTTGACATGTCTTTGTCACTGAGTCTTTGCATTGCTCCAACTTAGTACGGTTTTCTCCCACAGCCAAAAAGCCAAGCCTGAGGATTTACTACATTTTGTTTTGATGCCTACATTTCCTTAAGAAGATTACCTTAAAAAAAGCTGCAAGTGTTGTCATATATCCTGTTTGCAGCTAGTCTCCCTCTCTTTGCGTGTCACTCTGTGTGTGTGTGTGTGTGTGTGTGTGTGTGTGTGGCAGTGTGTGTCTGCCTGTTGGTGCATACATACACAGAGATAGAGAGAGGTGTAGTGACAGCATGAGAGAGGTGCATGATTGTGTAATGAAACCCATAATTACAGGGTGAGAGACAGGTATTGTCCATGCGATTGACATGTCTTTTTCAGTCATGAGTGCAGTTTTCTGTCAAAGGCCTGTTTTTCTGCCCCTCCAAGCAGACTGCACACCTTCTGCTGCTGCATGAGAACACAAAGGCATCACTCTCCAGGATAGGGAGTGTGCTTGGCGATAACGCATGATTTGCATATTATTCTTGGATACGTCAGGCTCCCTTATAGTACAGTAGAGCCCCAAGCCTAATTTACATTGTGTCCCTAATAGGTGCAATGATGCTTTGTTAAGGGACAAACATTGTCCCTCAAACAAAGTATGACATTTATCTGCATGAAATGGTAGTGATATGGTTAGCCAGTGTACATGTGTCTTGTGACAATAAAAACAGGCTGCTGATGTGTTGGGGATATTGTAGTAAAGGTGCAAATGTGTACACCTTGTTTGAATGACGCCAATGTCTATGTGGATGTTTTACTTTCATGTGTGTATGTATCTTGAGCAGATTGAACTATAAAAGTGAAGGGATACTTCCTCTTGCCCTTAAAAGATGAAATTGTGTTCCAAATGTCAGATGTATTTCCTCATTCTTTTTTCTCAAAAACAGTCTGCATGTTACGTGTCATTCGTGTGATGACATCTTATCTGTTTTCACACCTCCATCTTCACACACTCTTCACCTCCTTCTGATATTTGCTAAAAAAAAATCTTCTACTGTGAACACAAATATTGTTCAAACTGGCTTCTTGTCCTCCAGCACAGCAGCTCCTGAGAGTGTAAGCTATTCTTCCAGAACAAAAGTTCCAGACAGGAAAAGCTAGAATGTCACATATCCGGTCAGTGTGTCCGGATGTGTGATTCCTCAGATTTTACAAACTTTTTAATTCCTCTGTACATGCCGCTGGAGAATATTAGAAGCAATGGCTGCCCATAATTGAGCCATATTGCTGCTGAGCTTAGGATTCTTGTGGGAGACGGGCAGAAGATGGAGAAAAACACAAGACTGACCCTAGAGACAGATAGGCACAATCTGTTGTACATACCTCAAGCTCATACCCTCCATTATCCCATATCAATGAACTCCCTCATTCCCTTGGCTTTTTGCACTGGTCATTTGCTCTTCTCTGCCTGATTGTGGTACACATAGACATTGTTAACCCATCATAAAATGTGCCAGGTCTAGGCTAGTATCATCTGCTGCCTGATGAGTGATTAAACACATATGGAGCATATCTGCATTCCCATTGAGACCCCACCAGCCAGCCCTGGGATATGCACTCCTTCTCAGTTGCTCGCCTGCCACCTGCACCTTTTTTAAAATTAATTTGTCACATATCTGAGGCCAGGGAACTGCCCGGCTGAGTGCCACCTTCATTTGAGCTCAGTGGTTTGAACACTATCAGAAGGGATGTGTCAAAAATTGCACAATTTGAATCACATGTGAACTGCCTCACCATGTGCTATTACTTGTTTTTTTGTGACAGGTGGACAAGCCCTAAAGCAATGATTTTTTTTTTTTACTTAGCAAGTGTTATCCTGGTGATTTCTCTTTCACGCCAGAGATGATTGGAAGTCTTAACCATGTTTCCTGTGTATGACATGTCCCTTTGTCATGTCCTCCTGTCAACGGAATGTTATAGCAAATTAATTCCCTCTGGACCCTAAGCCAGTTCTCCCTTACATTCACTTTCTCCCCTCACTAAAGTTCAAGCACTGTAATATCTAAGGTCAAAAGAGAAATGTCTTGTCAAATAATACAGGAACTCTATACAGGAGTTTAGATGGAGGAGAGTTCAGTGGTGGCAAAAGCTTTGGTGCAACAAGAATTCCCGTAGGAATCACAATTTGCCTCAGCATTCCCTGGCCCTTCACAGTTTAATAACTTAATAGATTACCTGCCGCACTTTCCAAGGACATTAAACAGAGTTCTCCTCAGGATCGATGGGAAAGGGCTTTTTGGATATCAACACTGCTCAATACTGCACACTTCATTTCCCACACCATAGCGGCCCCTATATTTTAATTATACCTCATGGAATGATTTTAATTCTAACTTTATACAGTTATGTAAAGTAGCTGCCATGAGACAAAGACAGAAACATTTCACTGTAAAGAATAAATGTATATTTCTCAAACATTAAGAAACCAAATCAGGCACTGAAAATACTAGAAAGACAGATTAGAAAACTCAGTAACACAATCCAAGCTGACATTTAACACCAATATTAGGTAGCTGACTCAAAGATACATTTCTTTATAGGCTATGTATTTCATTAGAAGAAGAATGGCTTAAGTATTGAATGTGAGAAATGGGCACTTAGATTTCAGACAAATTGGAGGTAGGGAGGAGTTATTGGTGCCCACTTGCTTTGTCAAAGGCAAAAAGGTCTTTGGAAGGTCTTTTTCAAGTGTGACACTCATTGCTTCAGAATATTTACCCACGCTTGTGCTTTTATTTATTGCACCGTTCCACACCATGAATTATCTAATGTCTTATGGACTGTAAATTTCCCTAATTCAGTTCTGCGCCCTTCCTCTTCACTTACCTACAAACATACGCTTGTGCACACACACACACACCGCAATCAACCACACATATACACAATCGTAATACCCCTGAAGTGACCCTTTGTAGGACTACTACCTCAGCTTTATTGAGTATTGAGGCAACAAAGTGCCAACATTTGTTGGTAAGTGATGAAAGCATCTGCAATGAGAACCCCTTGTGAAAGCAGTAAAGCTGCTGTCACAAATCAATCAGGGAGAGTACAACAATATTGTTTACTAGCGCAGCTCATTAAGCAATGTAGCAGAACATGCTAACTTAATTTAAAGTGAGAGGTATTTGTGGCCTGGGCACGAGAGAACCATTGTCCCGGAGCTCAACTCTGTGCCATTGTGAATCTGGGTTGCTAAATTACAACTAAGAGCTGTTGATAAATTGTCCTGTTCTCATCTAACCTACTTAATGGTTTCTAGATAGACAATAATGAAGAATAATTTGACACTGTAGTGAAGCACACTAAAGTTATTTGCTATCACACTATCAAGCCTAACTTTTGGCTGAAAAAAGCATAGAGGCTAAGTTATACGTGGAAGTAAATTGGTAACATGTAGAGACATGGATGACTCTCTAACTAGGTTAGGCAGGTTATGTTGCAGTAGAAACTTTGTTTTACAGTAAACTAAGGAGAGAGGCAAAAGCAATCAAGATTAAAATTGATTACTTTTGACTTCCACCACTAGAACTTAGAGTTTATGAAATTGGTACCTTACAAAGAATAGAATTGACAATGAAAAGCAGATTTGTTATAGCACAATATAAAAAGCTTTGTAATGCATAATTAGCTTGAACATTTCAAAGATGTTTATAAATGACAGAAAATAAATGCAATTGGCAATCCTATCACATTCTCTCTCTCTTTCTCTCTCTCATACACACACACACACACACACACTGCAACACATCTGTTGAAGTGAGACTGACACCACTGACAGCCCTCCCACTGAGGAAGAGGTCACACTGAGGCCCACCGATCAGGACTCTCACTTGGGTACTTTGGGCTTCTTCCCAGGTACCAGATCCAGGGGGATCTCTCTCGCAAAGTGCCTCTGGGGAGTAGTCACACTTTTAAAAGACGGAAATTAAGTGGAAAAATGTCTGCTCACTCACTGATGTAATTATCTGTCCTGGATTAACATCTGTTCACAAGCTAGAGTGCCAAGTCCACTTCAGCATGTGCCAGTGCCTCGTGGCAGTGCCGGGTATGTGTACCTGTGTCTATTTCCAAACGCTGTGTATCTTGGCACCAGCTGCAGCAACTTTTCACTCTGACATCCTCCACCCATTCAACATCTGCGTATTTATGTGAACATCTTGGCTGCGGTCATTGAGAATACCAACGTTGTGACACCACCTAATCAGTTTTTCCAGTTTAACTACGACACGGAAGCTCAGGTCTTCTTTGATGCTTACATTATTTTATAAATTGATTTATAAAGTAGAAATAGAAAATAAATATAAAGTACGCTACTCTGTACTTTTGAAGATTATTTCAGTTTATATGACTTTATCATGTTATCATATTTTTATTCAGTAGTCAGGCATACTTACTGCCATATTTACAGCGTTGGCATTTTCTGCCTACTCTCCGTATGATCAAATTAAATCAAGTAGGGACAAGTCTTTACAGATTATCCCTTTCTGTTGGTGGGAAGCCTCTAGAAAGCTCATTAGCATGCTTCATTTATCTATATCATGTGTGTCAAAGTGAGTGTCAGTGTGGGCGTTCACCGAGTGGCTTATTCCTACTTTAACAACTGTGTTGTAACAGAGCTCAGGTGGCCTGTGTGTACTAGAGAACCTGCTTGATATTCAGTCTGCAAACCTGGGCTTATCCATTATGCATTGGCATTGTTATACTCCTTTTTTCTTTCCCCCATTATTAGAAGGGCCAACTTTTGCTGGTTCTGTACTAAGTGTGAGCTAAATGAAGGATTCCATTTGAGTTGTGGTTATTGACATACAATAACCAAAGGATTTCACCTGTCTTAGTGTGGAAATATCCAATATAAGCGGAACAACTGTATTTGGATGACCTTTGGGTATACATAGGGACTATTCACAAGAATATTAAGCCCACTGGGAGCAAATTATAATTGAACTATACCATGGATCTCATCTTGTTAACTGGGCCCTAATTATCTTTACTTTTTAGTTATTGGAGCAGAGGGGATAGAGCACTGTGTCCTCTCTATTAGATCAACTGTCTGGGGAGTTTTTTAGCTATAGGTCAATGAACTGCAGAATACCAGGAAGAATGCAATCACAGCTCAGCCAATATTACCAAGGATATGATATTTCTGAGCATGTGCATCATTGCTGGGGAAAGTCAGCTCTCAGGGGAGCATACCCCTGTAGTTTCAGAAATGTATAATTGACAACAATGCCATGGTGGTTTTCTCCAATTGAATGCTCAGTATTTCAAATCATCTGCCCTTGTTGCCACACAAATGGCTTTTGCTGGGGGATATTATCAAGTTATCATCAAGTCTCATTACAATTCATGACATGTTTTATAGAGCTCAGTTAGTATAAGATTTACGTAGCCTTTGGCTTGTCAAATGATTCTATAATTGATTAGATTAATACTGATCAGTGCTAACATGACGCACAGGGTGGACTGATGTCAGTGTAGAGCAGATAATTGGATATAGTGAGCTAGTGTGAATTCACTATCAGTGATTAAATGGTTTGATCCTTATCAAACTAAGAGCAGTCACACGTGCTGATTTTTTAAAAGGAAATATTTTATTTTTTTCGATTTTTTTCTGAATTGCAGTGGATAATTATATATACATTATGGTGTTTTTCTCATTAAAGCAATGCTTTGTAAGATATGTAACATGCTAAAATGTCATAATAATGCCTATTGTTAAAGTGAATTCACAGTGAGCCGAAATACAGTTTGTCAGACATTACACTGATTAGAAATTAGGTGTATTCTGTCCCAAAAACATTCAATTTAGTGATGTTGTTATGAAGACCTTTTGAAGGTCTATTAAGGTATAAAACTACAATTACATGATACTATGTTACTGACATAGAACCACATAGTCTTACAGAGAAAATGTCATGATCCCTGATTTTTGGTTTCCTGTTTTATTTCGGTATTTCCTGTCTGTCTCCCTGTGCCTTCCTGTTTTTGTCTGGTTCCCTCCTTAGTTTGATTACCATCACCTGTGTCTTGTTACTCACCTGTGTCTCATCCCCTCGTTTGCCTTCCTTATTTATAGTGGTCCCTTCCCTTTCTCTTGTCGGATCATTGTCTGTGTTTGTCTTTGTTAGTCGTTGTTTGTGTCGTTGCATTTGTTTGCTCCTTGCTCCTTGCTCGTTTGCTCCTTGCCCCTTGCCGCTTGCCACCAGCCACCTCCTTTTTGGTTCGTAACTATTCCCTGTTTTTGGTCTTTTGTTTGTCATTATTAAATAAATCCTCTGTTGCTGGAACTGCCGGTCTGCGTCTGGGTCCTTTTCCCGCTGCCTCTGGGCAGATCATAACAGAATGATCCGACCAGCAATGGACCCAGCAGACTAATGGTCACAGGAGTGGCACGAGCTGGTCGAGGAGTTGCTGAATCTCTGTCTTGTGGAGAAGGACGACGGATGTCGCTTATAGGCAGGCTGTGTTGGCATTGGGACAACAGAAGCTGTCCACTCAGCCGAGCTTGAGGGCGTCCATCCCCACATGGATCACAGACTTTTTCAGACCCCTGCATCAGTCTGCTCCTCAGCTCCCCCATCAGTCTGCTCCTCAGCTCCCCTCGCAGCCTGTTACACCCCAGCCAGCACCTCGGCCACTCTGGACAGGGACGGTGAGCCTCCAGGCCGCTGGTTCCTACCCAGAGCCTGGTCCAGCTTGCGCCGAGCATCCTCGGCCCCCGCCTGGTCCAGCCTGCGCCGAGCGTCCTCGGCCCCCGCCTGGTCCAGCCTGCGCCGAGCGTCCTCGGCCCCCACCTGGTCCAGCCTGCGCCGAGCGTCCTCGGCCCCCGCCTGGTCCAGCCTCCGCCGAGCAGCTGTCCCCGCCTCCTGCTGGGCCGCAGCCGCCTCCGCCTTCTGCCTCCGCTGATGAGCGCCCCCGTCTGCCTTCTGCCTCCACTGATGAGCGGCCCCTTCTGCCTCCGCTGATGAGCGGCCCTCCACGTCTGGTCTTCGCGCCTGCTCCCGTCTGGGCCACCCTCCCGAGCGGTCCTCCTTGCCTCGTTGCCCCTCCGGGACTCCTGTGTTGGGTTTTCCCCACAACACTAGACAAATGTTTACTAAACGATTATCAGTATTATTATCAGTTTCTTTGATGCCGAAAGATTACAGTCTTTTTTAAACTTGCTTCACCATCAACAATCTCCACTGGCATCAGACATTTGGAAAATTTAGTACATGTAGTAATATTTTTGAGGAGGCGCAAGTAAGGTACTGCCTAGAGCAGGGGTCGGCAACCTTTAACACCCAAAGAGCCATTTGGAACCGGTTTCCACGGAAAAGAAAACACTGGGAGCCGCAAATACTTTTTGACATCTAAAATGAAGATAAAACTGTTTTTGTTTTTTTTACCTTTACGCTTTGTATAAACAACTGTAGTGTGTTGCTTATGAAATCCATGAAGTGCTACAGAGAAATTTACATTTTATTTATGCAAAGAACACATTTTGAACTCTTAAAAA
>JAVQJD010089406.1:0-56458 GCA_036023655.1 Nannoperca australis | reverse complement strand
TGGTGGGAACGTTGGGTCTTTGTGTGTGTGGAAGTTGGTCTCGACCGGCTCCATGCGATTGAGTGCCCTGAGATAACTTTGTTATGATATGGCGCTATATAAATAAAATTGAATTGAATTTAATTATTGGTAAAAGCCCTTAAAAACCCAAACATGAACAGCCACAGACACTGTACATTATTCACACATACTGTAGGTTGTTAATTCAAACAGACTTCTAGGAGTGGTTCCCTGCCTCTACTCCCACATTTTCAGGGATGGAGGCCTTGCAGCTGCTTTCAAGGTAACAAAACTCACACTCTTCAGGTGCTTTTAATGACTTTCTGGAAATACAAGTGAAACAGAGGCATTATTTTAAAGTGTGTTATCTTTATTTCATGAAAACAGAGCTCAGCCTATTGATGTCAAATTATCATTCATTGTGTGTCTTTATTGATTCAAACAACACTTTTATTTAAAAAAAGCCCAATTTAGGAAAACAAAAAAGACACAATGACACAATGGCTTTTGTATTTAGTGATGAAATTCATTAATTCAACAAGACCCAATTTATTATTGTGCTTTGAAATAATTGCATGCTTCATTGTTGGAATATATTTTCGGTAAACATAAGGGCAAAAAGTTTAGTGCTGTTGTAAGTTTTAAGAGAATGATGAAAAACAGTCGATTTTTTAAAACATAATTAATTAAAATAATTTTCCTTGAAGCAGGAACAGGAGCACTTTCTCCAAGACAAATCTTGATGTCTCAAAGGTTAGGAGAGTGTTCCTGTATCTCATCTAAAGACACAGCACAGCCACAGTGGGAAATGTCTGCCTCTGACAACATTGATTTTACCATCCTCTCCCTTTGTCTGAAAAGATATGCTTAGATTATGACAAGAAAAGCGATGCTGTAATCCCTCTGCCATAGGAGTTATGTTTTAGAAACATCAGGCCCTTATCTGTGATTGATAACGCTTAACTCAAAAACATATAGAAGCATTAGGGACGTCAATATTTTGCTGGCAACTGAAGGTGACCCCCGGTTCCTGTGTTTGCGGTGTGCGCGCGGAGGGCTTTGGTGGTAAATTTGTAAGGGTGGTTATGTGGGGAGGCTATTATGGATTTGCTATCTTGGCCTGAAGTGTTTGCGGCTGATTATGTGATTAAATCAATAATAATTTCTGTTTGGGCTCCTTTGCTCCTCTGCTTCATCTTCTTTTTCCTGTGTAGTTGAGTGGAACGGTGGGTGGGGACTGGCGTACACAAATACAATTGAAGGCACAAACAAACACACACACACACACACACAGGTATATACTACACACTGCAGAACAACTGTGCAGCAGATGGTAATAAGGGCACATTACAGGGTCCAAAAAGTTTACATGAAGGAATTCATCAATGGAAAAGGACATATGAAACAAGGAAAATGGTAAAAATTGTGTTAGGGGTTAGAAATGTTTTTTAACCGTTTTTAAACACTTTTGTTTAAGAAAGGAAAGGCACAAATGCATCTTTAACACAACATGACATTTTCAACAAAACATCCCCAACTTTTACCTAAGATTTGTGACCCTCCCTGGTGATGTAGAGCCCAAAATAACACTAAAGAAGATACCTACGGCCCCAGCTGTATCTGTTTTAATGTTTTAATGTTCCTTCCGCTATACCTCAGACCTTGGTTTGTTACCGACTTGTGCCAGCCACTCCTTAGCAACCACAATCGCTCCCTTCTCTGGTTCTGCCAGGTTTGTTGTTATGTCTAGACTGCAGGAAATGCAACATTACATTTGTTTACAACCAACAGGAACTAGAACCAGAAGCTGTTACGTGATTAAAGAGTGCTACCCAGAGAGAGTGTGTGTGTGGCTCAACCCCCTGGGTTTGGCAACGATCGACTCGATATAGGCGAACCAAAATGGAGAAAGGGAGCAGAACTGCCGCCCGTATCAGTTAGATGAACAGATTACATTGAACATGGCATTCTCACTAAGATTCCAGGTGCTGGAAGTAAGTTAGAAGGAGCCAAGCTTGGGTGTTTATGTCTGTTTTGTGTACTGTATTTATATTGGTGTTTATGTGAGCATGTGACTATGTATAATATGCATTTAGTGTGTCTGTGGCTGCGTGTGTGTGTGTGTGATTGTGTGTGGCTGAGTTAACTCACAATCCCTCAGCACCCTCTTAAATCTATACCCAATAAAAATCAGCACAGTCTCGAAAAACAAAACCCAGGGAAACATCTGTAAAACATCGATTTTGCAGATTGCAAACCAACTGCATGGCTAATGAGAAAAGAAATCATTTTTGATTAATTAACCTAAAAATTGGAGAATCTAAGCTGCCACCAGGGAGATGACAAGTGCTGCAGGCCTGATCACACCGGAGGAGGACATACTGTAGAGCTGCTTCCAGCTCTGGATCGCTTGGTGAGGGAAGGAGAGGCTTTGGGAACACTGGTAGTTGAGGTAACTCAGCCAAAATCTCCAAGAGTCTTTGTGGTAATCAAATGCAGGAGTAAACATATTTTCCACTCAATGATTGTGCCCGTTTATTTACGAAGGGGAAAATGTTTGTTAGCTATCAGCATAGTTGGAATTTATTGCTTTTACATTATCATTTGTGTGTTTGTTGGTCCACCCAAATTACCCACACACATACATACAAACATACAATGGTTTAGGGCAAATGAAACCAAAAAGATCTCCACGGCTAGATACCACAAGGACAGTGGTTCCCAACTCATTTGGGTGGTGGCCCTTTAAAATTAAGCAATGTCTGCTGGCAACCCATTTTCAACACTTGCATATGTATGTGGGTTATGAGCAAGTGGACCAAAAAGTAAAATTAATTATTTGTGTATACGTTACATACATACTTCATGTACATAAAGAGTAAGATCCTTTTTGTTTAACCAGAAACAGAGGTCTCGCTCTGAGATCTCGGGAGAGGTGAGTTGTTGCAGGAAGACGACAGTGTTTCTGGTTAAACTAAAAAGATCTTACTCTTTAACAAATAGTCTGTCTCTGTAGGGATCCTTTGCATACTGTTGTCAGACACTTTGAATAACTCTCTGTGCCTATCAGTGGCAAAAACAAGCACTTTTAGTGGACGTACTTTGACGGGCGCAGTTGCCCCAAAGGATTACTTTGCAGCCATTGCAGTATGCATCGCAGCTACCAGCAGAGGCAATCTCCTGCACCAATTTCAAAACGTTTTGTATCTATTAGTAATTTAGACTCCAAAATATGAAAAAAAGAAAAAGTAAAAATAGGGCCCATGTTTAAAAATACCCTTTATTGGAATTATCAATACGTTTGGAGTTGTTTTTAACCAATCAATTTACATAACTACAGCCATTTATTGTACACACAAATAAATGCAGTTTGAACAAAAACACACTTATACTCAAGAGTTCTATTTTGCTCATACGCACATCAGACAGAAGTAAGTACACACGCACACACACTCTCTCTCTCTCTGTGTGCGGACACAACACAGCTGGTTCTCCAAGGTCAATAAGAAACTTGGAGTGTTTATTTGTTCATGTGTTGTATTTGCTTTCTAATACAGCCGAGGCTCGGATTTGACAGATCTACTTGAAAAGAATCATACTGCTTTAACGTCTAAAGAGCGTGGGAAATTTCCACTCACCAAAGAAGTTTTTTTTTCCCCATTCTATTAGTTTTTCATAATTCATTACCATCCTGACTATTTCCCCTGGTGTCTTAATTTCCCCCTTTTCTCCCCCAAGAAAGCATAATGGTGGTACCCTAGCAGCTCACTAGGGTGATGCAGTAACAACCTTCTACCCCTCTGATGGCTAGACAGTAGGCCATTGTAAAGCTGAATTGCCATAGATTTATGGCCATAGTCCTGGGTTCCCAGAATGCAATGTCACTCTGTCACACCGTCATCAATCTGCTGTCTCTGACCAAAGACGAAGAGATGGGAAAAATCACAGCTGAAAAGTGGCACAACAGCAAGAGTGATACTTCTTTATGCATGATCTCATTTTTATCAGCTGCCTGTCTGTCATAGGTAAAATGTGCGGGCTCCATTTACTCAAGGCAGTCTGGGTGCAGCCACATCAGACATCATCTACTAGTTCCAGATTGCACAATTAACAAGGGGCTGGTTGGGTGCCAAATGTGGCCATTGTAGCAAATGAATACACCTTTTGATGCCAAAGCTTTTCCAAGACATTTAATCTTCATTAAGCTATAAAACCTGCAGCTCTGTAGGCTCTTTTTCACACATTAATATCCACTTATGTTACAGCATGACACTTTAGTATGAAAGAATTTATAATATTAAAAACTCTGTGAGACTTGGCATAATTCAATCAGATCAAATCCTTAATAACAACTAACTTTGCTATTTTCTGGTATAAAACACAGACAGAGACACGCTGCTGTCTTCCCTCGCTCATACACTGTTAACAAGTAATTTTCCCATGATCAACACACACACACACACACACACACACACACACAGATATTGAACATCATAAATCAGCTTCATAAAAGGATGTCTGAGAGATTATGTGTCTTTTTGGAAAAATAAAAGAGAAAGAAACCTAAATCCTCATGATTAATGTGCTCTCAAACCCTCTCATAGCCATGGTAACCAGGGCAGTTTGCCATGCCATTTAGAGGATCCAGGCGCTGACATAAAAGTAGCATTTTTTCCAAGTCTCTCACTGATGCATCTCCTTAGTTCAAAACAGTCAAAGTCTTGGAGAATTTTCAGTCTCTCCACTCATGTTTCAAGCAGGAAAAAATATATATTCTGATTAAGCCAAATGCTGTTGCATAACATGATAATATAAGACAGCAATATAATATAAAGCAGCAAACATTTAAAAAATGATTCCACTTTTCATGTCGTACGCAAGACCACACTCATCTTTCTGTCCTTAGATACTCCTGATACGTATAAATAATCATAATATCTTGAAGAGAAGAGAAGAGAAGGACATCAGAATTGGATCTGACACCAGCAATTCCTCCTAATAATTGTATATAGAGTAGTGTGTTTAGAAAATTAAGAGCAGTAGTATTTTTCTTTTCTTAAACACAATAAAATAGACTATTTATATCCAACAAATGCTTGCTTTCAGGTAAATAGGAGGACATATACACCCAATAAAGTAGTGCCTACTGTTTTTTTAGATGTACATAAAATAGAATGGAGAAGGGAATTACAGAGTGTAGAGGCGGAAGTGAATGAGAAGTATGGACGTAAAAATAAAAATGAGAGAAAACTGCTATTGATGCCTCCAACCCGTCAGCCACCTGATGTGTGCCTCCTTTAATTTACTATGTCAATAACACTGCTGTGGAAACCCAGCCAGCATGATAGATGGAGACATTTTGCATGGACTTCTCTCTAAAGTGCCAATTCTTGAAAACAAGAAGGGGCAAAACAAAAAAAAGCTCATAAAAAGTACCATTTCTAAATCATCTTAAATGTATTTGCTGCTACAGTACATGGTTTTCAGAGTTTGTGTTCACTTTGAGCCTTTTCATTTATGAGGCATCAACATCTTCTCAAGTAATTAGTCACCAGAGTCATGGACTGATGTAAATGCTGTTTGTTTTTTGCTACACCGACATAATTCTGTAGTTAGGACAAAACAGAGTCAAATTGAAGATCAATCTTAAAACCTACACATTAAAGTGCTAAATTTACAAGTTTATTGGCTAATAATGAATTAGGCAGCAAAGCTTCAAAGGAAAAGCATGCATTCATTAGTGAGAAAATGTTCTTTCAGCCAAGAACTGCTGAAAATCAAATGTCAAATTTTGTATATGCTAAAACAGAACAGACAGAAATTTGCCACGACAGAGAGTAGTTTGAAAAGTTATATTTACCTCTATTCCAGCTAAGGACTTGGCTGTTTTCTTGGACAAAAGGTCTTGACAAGAGGCCACAGAGTTCAATTAAAGGAGAGGTGAGCATTGATTTAAAAGACAGTATTTCAAACTGCACCCCAGAGTACAGGGCTCTCACACTGATGACACTAATTCTTCAGGGAAATTCATGTTAGTTGGTGTCTAGACATTGTATTACTTGGCCAAAGCACCAAAGAATGGCTATCTATCCATTTGGAAGACTCAGATGCTTACTTAGAAGCATAGAAGTTCCTGCAAACTGACATCTTTCAATCACACCAGCCTTCTTTCCTAATTAGGTCAGTTTGGCCTAGTAGCTAATTTGTATGGGGCAAATAGGTAAGGTCCTTTAAATTATTGTGTATTACTGGCATACCAGCTGCACTGTGATGAGATAATATCGGGTAATTTTGTTGATGGCTCCCAATGTCTACCTTGGCTCAAAGGCATAGTCAACACTTCTGGAAGTACCCCAAAAGCCTTCCAATGACGACTTAGCTTAGGATAGTTTTCAACCAGTTCATTGCAGTGGATTTACAATAAGCTAATTAGATGAGACTGTTCTCTCCAAAAATACGTCCATATAGATCGTCTGTGCAGTAGCTTATTACCACCCAAATTTCCGGTTGTATGCACGGCGACCTCCAGTGGCCATAATATTCATGGGGTGAGCATAGGCAGAAGTCTGGTGAGGTAGCATAAAAAGCGACAAAGTCCGCGCATAGAGAAGGAAGAATGTCCCCCAGGAGATTTCTGTTCATGTTCCCTGTGAAACCAAAAGTCAACATTGATGTATTTTAAGTTACATAACTAACTGATACTTATTTGAACCCAAACCATGGTCTTTTCCTAAACCTAACCAAGTAGTTTTGGTGCATGTAGGTTGCTAGCTACGAAGCTGTTGATGTTTCACATAGCGATGGGGACTTTGAAAATGGTAACACACAGATAGCAGAAGAGGAGGAGAATTTCAGTAAAATAATTTTGACTCATAGGAAGTAGGCTTATACCCACAGCCTTCCTACCCTTTTATGCTTATGCAACCTTTCATGGTGCATGTTTATGAGCTGGGACAAGTTCAATCCAAGTGTAAAATTGTTGAGGCCTCAAAAGGTAAAAATATTTCTAAACAAAATTAAAAGATAAAAACAGAACAGAAAACTCAAATAAAATAAGCTTGTTTAGCCTCCCCAGTAATGATCTAATGACCCCATAGATACATTTAGTGAACACTGGATGCCAAAGCAAGCTTTTTCCAAACTGTTTTCTGAGACATTTACAAGGAAAGTTCTTTGAACAGCCTTTCATTTTTTTAATTATTGAAAATGTATAATTACTATATTGAACATTGATGTACCTCCTGGTCCAAAATACTGCAGTGAAGAATACATTATGTCCTTATTACGAGACTTATACATTCTTACATTTATTTAATACAAATTAGTGTTGTTACCTTAGAAACACAAAACAATGTCTTTATTATTAATATTCAGAACAACTAAAGTATTCATACTTACTATAAGACATTATTTAAGAAAAAAAGTCACAGAATTTTGCTTTAAACAGAGAAGATTTACCTCACTAAATGCATTTGCTATCATTTCATTTGTATATAGTACAAAGACGCAGACTTCAAGGACACAGGACACACACACTCTCCCACACACACCTACACACACACATACTCAAGTTGATTAGCAGGGATCCTGTGAGTGTGTGTCACGTTTTAGTGGAAAATTACAGCTCTTTCAACAATTCCTCGGTCGGAATCCCATTCTAAAGTGGATTTTATCTGCAAATCACAATTATTTTGTTCATGCTCTGTTTTAATGGGCACCCCCGCTGGGCAGAAGAAGACACTTCTCTATTCATAAATGTATTACTGCTGGGGAATCATTAACTTATTGTTAGCAGCGCAACTGATGGCTTATTGACATGACAACATTCAACCAACACTTTTGTCTTTAAGCCGTACATCCATATCACTGAAACAACGTCATCTACCCCATTTTTACCACTCCCCTTGTGTGTTTGAGCTTAGTGGAAGGCTTTCTCAGTAACTGGGATCTGGGGGGGGGGTGAAAAAGTACCCAGCAAGAGATAAGTGTAGGCTGGGTTTCTGGCAAGACTGAAGAGGTTTTCTTTATGACGAGGAATAAGAAAAACAAAAGCACCAGATGCAGCTCCAAAGATGATGTTGGACAGGAATCACTGTTTGCTGAAAATGACACACTGCTTCTGTTTGCTTCAGCTTAAGAGAATAGCGATAAAAGCCTGAATAGTGGCAAAACAGAGCAGAGACGGTGAACTGCGATGTGTGAATTATCTGAGAAGTGGGGCTCTGTCTGATATTTATGGATGGAGATGTGCGAGCGAGTCATGGAGTCAGACAGTTTGCACAGATGGTGGCCATCCTTGGTCAACATTCAAATAAAAAACGGAATGAGTGTCTCCCTCTGTGTCCAGCTATTCCTCTCTCAGTGAATGCAGACACAGATAAAAGGAGGGGGATGTGTAAAAGTGTTTAAGTAGGCAGAAGTTGTAAAGGAAAAAAGCAGAATTGCTATTCACTGCTTGTGCAATCCTTTCTGCCTTGTTGAACTTTATTAAATTCTGTCGTTCTCTCCTTCCCGTCTGGCTCCCTTTGTCAGCTTCTTCTCATGCGTAACTCTCTCTTTTCTTTTTTTACAGAGGTGTTGTGGAGGGCATTCAGGCTGAAAGAATGTGTTGGTGATAATCATACCACAATGTACCAATAAGAATGCCACTGAGATGTATCACTGACAAAAATCTAGAGTGGGTAACAAAAATGTTACTGTTTACTGTTCAGTCATTGAGGATTTCTATATCATGAAATGTGCGGCAGGCTGTGTTCACACTGTCTACGGGCCTATATGAATGATTGCAAATTGCAATTTTTTACATTTTTTGGAGTGATTGTTCACACTGTATCTGATACCAATATCAATTCACAGCAGTGTTGAAAAGGCATGACCAACACAAGTTTTGCTTTTCCGACTTGCTTTCATCCCATTTCAGGCAAATAATATTGAATATTATGCTGCACCTCTTCCGTATTAACACTAATGCCATGATGCCAACATGTAACAATTTTCTTGTGTGAATGACTACATGCAACACAAGAAAAAATCTAATTGCTGTCCCCACACATGCTGTAAGTCACATGCCTTAGGATCCAGTTCTGTGCCACACATCCACTGCAACAACGCAACCACTTCCTGTTCACATGGACTAGACGACATCAGAGATGTTTTATTAAATGAGATCAGAATAAAGACACCTTTCAGCTAAATTGAAGCATAACTTTAAATACTGTCAGGATACTAATTTAAAATTTAACAAAAAATATTTAATGATCTGCAGATCTATAGATTTAGACTTTTTTCCCCCTGAATGCCACAGGTAAGAGGTGAACAAATATAATTTGAATCAATATACATAAAGACGCTTAAACACAAAAATGTGTCACATTGTGGAACTGCATATGTAGGAATCTTGACAATCCTGTCTTTTTATATGTTACATTTTTATTCTATTTAAATTAATTCTAAATACAATAGAGAAATATAACGCTGCCCGAATTAAGTTTTTTAGTAGAAAGTAGAAAACATTTAAAATAATGTATCTGTCACAAAGTGTTCATGCTTGAAGTGTACTCATTCACAACATATTTAATTTTGTTTAGCCTAAAATATCAGTTTTTGTAGTATTATATCTGCTCACAGCAAGTGAAGTATAATATTTAGGCACTGACAGCAATTGGTTATGGTTCAGGACAAAAACTCACTAGGTTAAATATTTTAAAAAGTCAGAAGTGACTTCAAGTACGAGACAAGACGTGTTTACTTTATTAACATTTTACCAAAACCACTATTTCTCACTAAGCACAGTCATTCTGTCAGCTAAACCTAACCACATGTTGGACTGGGAGATATGAAGCCCCATTCTCTGGCGTTAAAGTCCTGCGCCTTGAACACCCAGCATCTACCCCAACCACTACTTTGTACATCACAAATTGCGTGACATACAAAAACATAGCACTTTCTTCACTGGAAAAAAGGTATACACATTTGACTAAACAAATTATCAGATTAAAAACATATTTTTTTAGGAAACAGGGTTGAATCTTAAACATTTTGATATAATAGACCAAAAATAGACAGATCTCCAAGGTTTTGTGTAACTTCCTAGAGAGAGATAGTGGAATCATGTGTAGTGCATTAAATCAAAGTCATTAATTCTTCATGTTGCCTTGGAGGACTCCACTTTGAGACGTTCATGATACCTGAGTGAATCAAAGTTGTTCTGCTGTGTTTTTTGTTTTGTTTTTCTGTCTAAGAGACAAGTTTGGTCTGGAAGTATGTCTGTAGTCTGGCCATTCATTACAGCAGCTATGAAAGCCAGGCTAATGGATATGAAAGCCCAATCAATTGGCCAGGAAAGGGAGATTAGGGAGGGATGAGTCACCATATTCCTCCTTCTTGAGGAAGGAGGCCATGTCATGCCTTGCAGCCTCTCCAGAGACAGTGCTGATTAATGCCTATCTTTCATCAGTCCGGCTTTAATCTGACATTCCATGTGCTTTATAATCATATCAGCAGAAAATCTATATCACATCAGCTTCTCTTTCCCTGTTGCCCACCTGTGGAGCAGAATATAGTTTTGCTTTTATAACAAAACTGACAAAGCTGACAGTAGTGAGAGGCACGTCTTTATCTATTGATCACATTCAAAAAAAAAAAAAAACTGAAACGATAGAGAGGAGATGAAGACTGAGCGTAAGAAAAGGCTGTTCCGTAAAACAAACAGTGATTGTGAAGTGACATTCTGGGAAGAAGTGGCAGGCTCTCTCCTGGTGCCAGCCAAACAAACAAACAGAGGAGCGAGACAAAGTGCAATCACTGACCTTTGTTCAAAGAAGCCATCTAATCTGTTTCCACTTTACTTAATTAGAAAAAGCAGAGGGATTTTTAATGTGCACAGTGTTAATGGGAAACAGCTCACAGGTGCTAATTAAAAAGAAAAAAAAACTTGATCTCTTTGGTAACTTAGAGTCCATTAATCCATATATTCATCCATCACAAACTTGGCAAACTTATCTCTGATTATATGTACACTGTTTGAAGCCAAATAACAACTTAAATATTATAGAATCTCATGTTTGCCAATGTTACTCCTGAATGAATAAGTATTATATATACTATATTCCACAAATATATTCACACTTATGTACCATGAATGGCCATTAAGGGTCTGGCCTTTGTCAAACCCGAGAGCTCTGTAATTTAAACTCTTTCTCTCCATGTCTGATGGCTTTTCCCCACTGAAGGCTAGAACTTTATGCAGGCAGTGATTAACCACTGCTTTACAGGTCCGACAGAGGTACCATGTGTTCCCTTGAGGTGGCAAATACATTCATTTCCTCTTTGACTGTTAAAAGGAGCCGCTCTGTTTCATGTTGTATAGTCCAGTAAGTGTTTGATGCGTGGCAGGAGATGACCAACTTTAATATTAAATAAAAATCATGAAAATGGCACAAACTTATACTTTATACTACTACTAATAATAATAATGTTGACGTTAATAATAATATTAATTCTAAAACAGTTTTCTAAACAGTTTGAAGGAATCTCAAAGTTTCAATGGAAAATTTTAAATATGTACATGCAAACACACACAAATGTCTATATGATGTATAATCTCTCTAAGATATTACCCTATACTGAGAATATGCCTGTTGAAAAATTACTACACACAATGATCTGCTTTCCCCAATCGCATCTACAGGTTTATAGATTAAAACTGCATTGTGAACAGTTTTGAATTTGGAAAAGTATTCAGATTCCTGGTTGTATTCAGGTCAGGACATTAAATCAAGTATTCAAGTTTACCTGAGTACTTTTAATGTTATGCTACTTCATATTTAAGCTACTACGATGTTCAAATATTGCACTTTTTGCTCCACTATATATTTATCTTACATATATTAGTTATCCTACAATACCTATAGTGATCTTATAAAATGTAAAGCCTTTTAATAAATTACACTAACCAGCAGTGTTTAAAATTGTTAGAAATAGCTCTGCCATGACTAGCAACAACATTCATATTCTGCTGCATCAGCAATAAAAATCCAATGTTATAATATGCATTGTCCTGTATATAAACATGTCTTGCTATGCTTTTGTCAGTGCGTTTAAGTGCGCTGGGCTCTGTTGGAAAAAAGCTTATGTCAGGTACTGTGAACCAAACTGGATTTAGCAACATGTGAAAATATGTTGTCAGTTTGTAGGTTGTTTGGTTGCTGTCAATCAATTTTGATCAAACCCCGCCCCCACACTGGTTTGACCTGTTTCTTAACCATTTTGATTGCAGGACTTTTAACTTGTAATGGAGTATATTGTTTACAAAATTGTTGCTTTTACTTATCTACAGTACCTGAATATTTCTTATACCACTGTATATTTAAACATGTTTTCAACATTGGTGTTGTCATATTGGTATGTCGTACTTCATTTTATTTTACTTAAAATACATGGTGTCAGTTTAAAACAAGATCAACAAAAATCTATTGTGCAGCTGTCATTTAGGCTCTGCTTCCCTTAAAAAGTGTCTTAAATAGCTCTAATCTAATGTTCTTTGCAGAAATGTGTTGCACTAGATTTGTTTTCTTAATATTCATTACAAGAAGATAATCAGAAACAATAATGCACAGATTTTTGCTTCCCACGTGATATAGGACCCAGTAGCTGATGAGCTCAACCTCATGCTATGCACCCTTAACCACATTAAAGCCCCTCTTGTATGGGGCAGTGTGTGGTCTGCCTCTCAGGGACGGCAGGGGACGCAGGAAACAAATTAGCTTTCTTGACCTTGGCCCAAGTTTCCCTTCCACCGTCCACCCCCTCCTCCTCCCTGCCCTTCATCTGGCCACTTCAAGGGTCAGCTGGATGACAACACGCCTGTGTTGTCCTCCACAGTGGGGATATATTCAGATGCAAAGCTCATATAGGCCTGACGTACAATCATGGGAAATGGGGTTTATGAGTTCAGTTTATATATGAGGTTAAGTGGATGTGGTCAAAATGATTACCAGTCCAACAAATGTAATTTTTATAATATAAAAAAATTATGAATTTAGGTTGGAAATACAGGAAGGATAAAAAACAAGAGGTTTGTCATCTCTTTTGGGTCTCTGCAGGTTAATTTAAGGCGCCAAATGAAGACAGCTAAGTTTCAGCATGGGATTAAACTGTGAAATTCAATGGAAGAAGGAACATTTCCTGAAAACATGAAGCAGTCACTCCAGTCTCAAGGTCAAGATTGCTTTCACACACACACACACACACACACACACACACGAAAGGTACATTTTTCTGACGTGTTAATAAGTTTAAAATCTGGAAATAAACACAGTTTTCACTGCCATGGCGGCCTTTGCCCGCGCCTAAAACGAGAGACCTTTAGCTATAGGAGTGAAACAAATAATTTTAATGATAGATATTGGATTGTAACACCAACAGGCAAATCTAATTTTCCCAGTTCACGCGAAAGCACGTCCCTGTGTATCAGTGTTCAGCCTGAGAGCAAAGATAACCTGGGGTATCCAGGGGAGGGAAGTAGCAGCACTATATTAATGCTCATGCTCTTCATTGATCTATGAGGACTCCTTAATCTTGCGGGCAGCTTCCTCCTACGTATATTTCATAATGTGATACATTGTGCATCGATAACACCGGTAAGAGCCTATGCTTTCTCATGCTGGCTCACAGCATTTATTGATCCCTGAGTGAAGTAAACATGTCTCCAACACATGGGCCTGTCACTCCTCACAGATATAACAAAATTGTCAAGCTAAGGTCCTCGTTATTACGCACTCTAATGATGACAGGGATCAATAGTTAACATGACAAGATATCATCTGCAAAGTTAATGGCTGTCAAGATGGAAAGTGAGGGGGTTAAAAAAGGCACTTCTATGTGGTTAAAAGAAAGCAAACACATGCGTGAGGCACATGTTTATTGCTCACCACCTTAAACTCTCTGCGCTTGGGATTATTTATTTGCTGTGTGATTCAACTGGTGTTCTGGGAATGGATGACAAAAAATACATACAGTAAAATGACTCAGGGGCACGGCTTTGGCAGAGTACCAAATTGACCATATCCTTATGACTAAACTGACTCTTAAGCCAGAGCAATTTCCTCTGTATTTTCAGCAGGCAGTCATGTAAAAATGATTATAGGTGTAAGGTTTAGACAATGTGGGTTTTTGAAAGCCAAAGCTACTGGATATTTTTCTCTTTTTTTTGGCACAAACGTTTGAGATAATACTCATTTTTTTCTTCATGACAAAATATAGAATGAAATGAGGACTGCATATGGTTAAACCTATCCCCATTTGAACAAAGCCACCTTTTTTATTTTTTTAAAGCAAATTTTGTTTTCTACTTTCATTTATATTCTATGTATGTTGACATTTTATCAATTATCAATTAGTTCATTGTCCTTTGGATTTGGCTCTCCTTTTGATTGGTTGTTGCAGCCTGTGACTCTAGTGTAAACATTTTTTTTTTTATTGTGAATTTGATGCCTGGTGAAGGTCCGTGACCAAAACGCTGTAACTGTAATAAACTCAGCAGTGACTGGTGCAGGAATTCAACCTTTTTCTTTCACATGAACTTTCCTATGAACCAGTCTACCTGTTGTGCGTTAGACAACGCCTAGCATGCCACAGTATAAAACATATAAAAACATTTTTCCCCCTTGAGCATGAGAAAAAGGCAAATGTAAACCTTCACTACACACACTAAAACTCTCAACATAAACCAGGAATAAGAAATTAAACCGTTAAATGAAAAATGTGCAACACATATCACATTTAAGGCAATTTAAGACTAGCTGATACCCGATAGTGCAAGAGTCTAAACTGATTCATGTAAACTGGCGGGTAAACCGTAGGCCACTAGTTGCTGATGACACTGACAAGTGTGAGTGTGTGTGTGTGTGTGTGTGTGTGTGTGTGTGTGTGTGTGTGTGTGTGTGTAGATTCCTCTAAAGTGAGATCACATGGCCGGCAGTCTGAGTCCAGACAGTAGGAAGTGAAAGTGCCACTGCAGCCACAACACAGGTCAGATCTCAAACAAGGTTTTCCGCTATACAGTGCAGTCGCTCTTCTCGTTTTACTCACAGAACTGCAGGAGATATTTGAAGACCAAGGACAGAGGATGAGCCACGGTTTTTAATGATGTAACAAGAAGACAATGGGGAGGAATTAGAAACTGTGAACACTTTTAGTTCAAGATCCGGCATAATGAATGACCACCAGTTATTATAACATAGGAATACATGAAGAAAAATAGTAAAATATTAATTAAAAATAAAAATCCCAAACAGTGATTTACATTTTCAGCACTACTTTATTATCAGGTAAAATTTAAGTGATGAATTATCGCTATCAATCTATTGGACTTACAATTAAAAGTTGCGGAGATCTTTTTTATTGGAAAGAATAACACAACCTATGTTAAACATTTGTTCTTATTTGTTGAGCATGTTTGTGCTTTAAAAATACAAGAACTTGACGCTGTGCTCACTGTCGCATTAGAGGTCTCTTATTCTTTCAGCAATGTAATGAGCTGAACCTTGGAAGTGTTCTGGAGACAAAAAGGGACACACTACGGGTTACTCAGTTTGATTTTATTTTGTCATTGTGCCTGACATCAAGGGAGGGAGAGAAAAGAAAACGTGAGGTTTGACAAAGACGGTGGCAGATGTGGAAGTGTGAAAAAACGAAAGGAGGGTAGCTATTTGTGTGCAATGAAGAAAAACATGAAAAAAACGCCTCGCACTGAGATAGTTGCTCTAAATGAAATACCTGGAGATTGCATGTTGCTTTGCATTTGCAGGGGTATTCAATTTTAATTAGGGTTTTGGAGACATCTTTTATCAGACTGTCACTAATCTCTCTCTCCCTCTTTCACCCCCTAGCCCCCCTTCTCTCAAACACACACACACACACACACACACACACACACACACACATATACACATACTCAACCTCTTAGTCCACCATTCAAAAATGCAAATACACAGCCACAAGACAAAAAAGACCAAAACATGAAGAAAAAAAAGAATATCTGGAATAGTACAACAATTTGTCTGATACACACATTATCAAAAAGCAATGAATTGGGGACCAAACCATCGTTCCATTTCATTTTGGGAAGAAAAAAAACATTACCTATTCTTTTTAATTGCATTTTCTTTGGGGCAAAGGTGATAATTAATTTTGCTCAGGGAGACACAGATGACCCAGAAACAAGAATATACAAAAACGTTAAATAGTATTCTTGCCTTCAGTCCCAGAATAACTATTTCATTTCTAACAAGAAAGCATATTGTGGGACAGGATGAAACAAAATGATATTGTTCTCTGTTGCGTTGTTCTCGGACAATTACCTGCTTTTTCTGATCTTAAATGACATCATGACTTAAAATTGAAAGCCAGAGAAAAGGGAGAGAAAATCCCAGAATCCCAGTGGATTTCTTGTAAAATAACAGTTTGGCGTTTACAGGAACTACATCAGGAACACAAACTAAAATATATTTTCATTAAAGAATGAGTGTGCATCGTAATTTCCCTCAGAGGATCCTTTTCTCGCATTACTAAATTTGATATGATGGTTAAATTAACATCAACCTTATAAAAAAACTAACCCTAACCCTGAAAACATCTCTTGATATTGTTGGAACAATGTGTTATAGTTATTAAATATGGACAAGTAAAAACCAGCTCTGAGCCCACACTAAAGCACATACTTTTTTTTTAAGTGTCAACGTAGCTGTAAAACAAAGGCAAGTTCTAGCTATAAAATGCCCCCCCACCCCCCAGTTTCTATCTGTGTGGTGTGGTGGTTAGCCTGTCTCCCTCTCTTCATTCCCAGCCCTCTTCCATTGTTAGTCACCTTGTTTATTGGCTGGAGCAGCCGTGGCGTACTGGACATCATCTGAAACTACAAACGACAGGATGCAATAAGCTGGAGAATAGCAGCAATCTGAGGAAAGTTCTCCATTCACCAGAGCTCCCTAACTCTCTGTCTTCTTATCCTGGGCAGAAAATAAAAAAATCAATACGGGCTCACAGGGCTTGATAAAAGTGCTGGACAGGGAGAGAAGCAACGCTGGATATAGTAAATTAAAGTGATCAAAATTTTCCAGTCGACTCAGCCCACAGCCTACATAAACTAACAACCCTGTCTCCACAACTGTCCGTCATTCCCCTCCACCCACCATCTTCATTTTCCCCTTCCACTTTATTTCAATCTTTCCATTTTATAGTTTTCCCATGCCATGCTATTTTCCTGTTTTTATTTTTGAATTGTAGAATACAGTTGGCAAAAAAATATATCTGGGAGTTTGGAATTTCACCCTTTCCACCCCACATTTTGCCATATCTAACATTTAAATCATGACTATATCCATGCCAACAAGCTGTGCACACAACATTGACATATTATCTCCATATAAAGTTATTAGGGCAATAGTGTTAGCAAACACTTACCTGTTTACACACCCAGAAGATGCAGAGCAACATTAGCTTTTGGGGGGGATTTATTGTAGACCTAGTACATGCAAATAGATCCTCCTCCTCTTAGCTCTGTTTTGGTCTCCACCTACTACTTGTTGAAGAAGTATCTGCCTCTTTAGCTACTTAATGCTTTTTGCTATGCTATCTTTGCTTGTCTATTGTTTGGTATATGATACTGCAGGTTGTGTAAATTGGCTTTATCCTAGGCTTTTCACTGAAACCAACTGCCTGCTACAAAATCAGCTAAAGCTAAATCAAGCTAAAGCTCTGTAAAGCTGAGGGGAACTGATGAGTCATGCGTCATTTTTCCATTGTTAATACTAAAATGTTAATTAAAGCAGCTTCAAGTATAAATAATGGAGGCAAATTACACCCTAGTAGCCAAGACAACTGATAGCCTCACTTTCCCAACAGAGGTATTGCCAGTGCTATTGCTGTTCAAAATGAAGACCATAAATCCTGGTGCTTGTCATGAAAATAAGTGTGTTGCTGCCCTCCACTCTCCCGATCCCAAAGAGGAACAAAAATGTTGGATGTTTCCTACCTTTTGCTCCTTTAATGTACCATGGCCAGAACAGCAGCAGTTGTTTTCAATGAAAAGGCTAGGATAAAGCCACTGGACGTTACCAGCAGCACCAAATGACAGACGTACAAAGTCAGCGTTGGAAAAGCATTTAGCAGCTAAAGTGGCAGATATTTCTCTCAGGAGTTGGCGGAGACCAAAACAGAGCTCAGAGGGGAGTGAATAATGTATTTACATAGATTTGCTAGGTTGGCAATAACACTTGAAGTACTACTGTAACTGCCATGTTTCCTTTTGTGCCATAAAGCAATACAGCTGATTTTACATCAAAACCTGACCCTGTAGCACACAGTGTACAGTGGAAATCCCCATTTGCTTATGGTAACAATGCTAATCACCTCTCAAAAGAAATGTTGCAATTTAATAATATACATGCAGTGATTTGTGAATGACAGAAGGCTTTTATGTGCCGCCCAGAAGACAAATTGAAAGATCATCACTGTAATATCTGCCTTCACCTACACTGTCAGAAGCACGTCAGACCACACATACACTAATTCAATTACAATAATACCAGCAGCAGCTGACTCACTCCGCTCACACACACCCCATGCAGGCCCTGCACAGGGCCCCCTTGGCACCTTGTCCACCTAACTGTAAGAAGGGATTAATAGGGATTGGCCAATCCGGTCCAGTCTCATGGTGTGTGAGCTTTACCACAGAGCTAAGCTGATGTGCCAGCTCAACACTGATAACTGCAATTTGATGGCTGTGCGGTACTGAGTGTGAAAATGTTCCATCCCTTTTGTTAACACCATCTTCTTTTTATATCAAGATTATGATGTTAGTGTAGGGATTTCAGAGAATTTCCACTGCAATTTACTGACATCTTTAATTTAATTGCATCTACATTGCTCTGTATTTGTGTGGCTACAGCGCCAATGACATCTAAAAATCAGTATACATTTATTTTATTTAGATAATGTGATAATTTATTAGATTATTAGGCTGCCAGAAAGATTTACTGAGTCTAAATTGTGCCAAATGCCATCCACACCACCCCCAACTGACACCCAAGCTGCCTCAACTGACATCTGCTGTATGTTTATGTGTGTGTCTTCCTGTATGTGCCAATGTGGCAGTGGATGTGTGAGGATCAGCTCAAAAGAAACACCAGCCACTTGGGCCAGCACTTGCTGTGGCCTTACATCCTGTTGACCCAGGTTAGACAGCAGACAGCCTTGGGACACTTAAATCCAGCCCTAACCCTGAGCAACACGCACATGTCCTGTTAGTTCACATCACAGCTTGACTTTCCAGGGACCAGGGACCCACCACAGCCTTCAGCTAAAGGCCTGAAAAATCCCTTCAGTCACCTCTTCAAATAGTGTGTATGTTGTAACGTAATAGAGACGCATAAGTGGTAGTATGGGATGAGGTATCCTTAGGAAAGGGGAAGTACTATGGCTCCACTTCATGTCCTACTAAGTATTATTCATATATTTTAATTATTAGGCAAGGTTTGTCTCTGGTATTGAATATATAGAAATAAAAGCCTTTTTTTAAATAAAAAAAAAAAATGTATGCATTTGTTTGGACTGGAACCGTGGGAAGATGCAAGTCAACAGATTACAAGTCAAATGCACTAGTTCAAAGGGGGATTAACACAGAATCCTGTCTATCTATGTGTCGTATTAATCTTGTGTCAGCCATGCAGATCCTGATGGTCAAACTCTGCCTGTCTGTTTCTATATTTATCTATTTTAATCTCTTTATAAAGCAAAAGGATTCCAATTACAAATGCCACCAGAGTCAATCCAATTGAAAAACAGTTGGCAGTCCGGTGTTTAACACTTAAAACCTTAAGAAAAGATTACAGAGGGGCCATTGCGTGCATATTCGAGATGCAATGACTTAGATTGCATCACTCTGAAACTATTTGCCTAAGTGTTTCTGTCAGAGTTGTGCAACAGCCAATTAATTGCAGGTCCTTACTGTATGCTGCAGAGTAGTTCAGAGAAACAGCCATAAACCCCCTAAAGCCAATAAACAGTGTATGCAAGAAACCTGTAACCACGCATGAGTGTGAAGATTAGGATTACTACATTTAGTATTAAGAAATAGCCTGCAGTGTATTGTGTTACACTGGTGAATAAACCTAAACAATTATTTTTAAAGCACAGATGTATTCCAAAATTCTCTTTAAAATCAATATGAGCTGTGTTTGCTGTGATATTTCATACTTGTAATCTGACACATGGTTCTAGTCTGTGATCCTCTGTATGCATGGTTTGCAGCAGGTGCTTCTGAAGCTTAGCTCATCCCTACAAAGCATGATCAATGAGTGCGTTGCGTTTAATCACAACTAAGCAATTGACTGATCAATGACAGATATGAGGAACAACTGTGGAATGCTAACAGGACTGCATTTGCCTTTTATCAGTTTCTTTACTTTGGCCCATTTTTATCACGGATTATATTTCTCTCAGTGTTAACAGGCTCAGAACCCCGCCAAGGTATTAATTAAAATCTAAATACTAAATATTGATTGATACGTTATCAGGGCATAGCAGTTGGTCCACAGGCTATTGATCCAGCCTGTGATTTATTATCATATTTAAGAAAAATCATTTTGCGTGATTATACGGGGTAATTGATTTTTAGCGAGGGGAGTAATTCTTTTTTTTTGTATCGTGTTTGTTATGTGGAAGGTGGAGCAGATTTCTCAATTGCATTCGGAGATCACTGATATCCTTGGTACTGCACCCTCACGAGCCCCCACCCCCCCTTTCAGCCCTGCGTGGCCTGTGCGGGGCTAAAGCTTGTGTAAGAGAACGATCCCCGCTCTTGTCATTGGGAATAATGGGTATTGGGATTACCTCTTTAATCACAACAAAGATTAACAGATGGTATGAGAACAGTTATTAGCAAACATCTTGCACTCATCAAATCAATAAGATGATTTGTAATCAGGCTGTCGGTGCAAGTGAAAAGGGAGCCGGGGCTGTTCCCAGTGAAAGATCCTGGCAATCAGAGGCTACTGTGTAGCAATTACCTCTCCACAAAATAGGTGCTCTTCCTCCACTGGCTGGCAGTCCTCCAAAACACACGCCAGACTGATAGCAACATAGGGCATTAACACGGCAAAACACAAAACGCTGCATGGGTAACCTTGTATTTGATCAGGTGTTAGGTTGCTCAGTGATTTCATTTCACTTTGTGCCTTTTAATTTGGTGAATCTCAATGTGTACTTGAGGGAAAAAATCTAAATGTTTACACATACTGTCTCTCACTACAAAAGGCCGTACAGCTCATTAGCGGTTACCATAAATAAGTCAGTGTAGGGACAAAGGGTGAAGAGAGTAGAAACTATACAGAGGAGGGTTCATTGTGCAAATACTTCTCCCTGGAGACGGAGACAGAGAGCGAAAGAGAAACGATGAAGGGCTGTAGACATACAAGTGCATCCAGTACTGTAAATGGAGGAATGTAAAATCTGTGAATAGCTAAAGCCAACTCTCCCCAACAACAATCACAGTACAAAGACCTCTGTTTCTTCATCTAAAAACGCTTTGCTATAAGCAATATTGTTCTAACAATAACTTCCCTTTATCCTGGCAATTCACACACAACACACGGAATTATGTTAAATATTCTATTCTATGTTTTTAGCCATATTGCATCAGGTATTTATTATTATATTATTACATTTCCAATACTATTAGTATGCTACCTTACTAAAAGCTGGAAGGCCTTTTGCAATGAACTTCACCTTGTTTGTATTGTTGCATCTTTGTAGTGGGAACAGCGAGATCAAAATGATGCTATAGTGTGGTTGTTATAGTGTTGTTATCTGAGAGCTTTCTTGATCTTTCTTTTTTCTGTCTTTTCTCTTATTTCAGATGGCGTCGAGCACGCTCACGTGCTTGCACACACACACACACACACACACTTCTGATGGCAATTTAATTATGACAAAGGACGGCGGTAGCTATGTACTGTACATTTATAAGTATGCTAACTTTCACTAGCTTTGAATCATGGTGAAATATATGCAATCTATCTGTGCCCCCTCTCTTGACACACACACACACACACACACACACCTCTCCACTGTCTGTGTAGATATGCACTTACCAGGATTAAGCAAGGCAAATGGTGCCAAAACAATGACAGTATGAAGTAACTGATGCTGTTTAAAAATTCAAAGGGCCTCTATTGAACAGACAATGTGGCACACATATCACTGGGCCACAGATCCCTGCAGCCCACTGGTCTGACTGCTTGCTGCTTTCATGCACATGCATAGTTGCCCCCCCATCCCCAGCTAGACCTCCATGCAAATACAGGGATGGTTCTCTGACTCACAGTTACACTGACAGAAGGGATCATCATGTGTACAGCGGTAAAGTTATAAATCAAACATTTCTCCAAAGCACATTTTCCCTGCAAAGTCTTTTTTTTTAAAACACACACACAAGGACACACACACATATCTGCAGACAGAGACACATAGGCACCTCTCCCGTCCCATACACACACATACACGAACACTCGTTCACTTGTCGGGTGGCTAATATCTTTCCAAGGTCAAAGCTGACAAGGAATTCCAATGAGATTAAGTGTCATCAGTGCGACTTTAGCCCTTTTCTACTCATTGTTCTTGGAAATGGCATTAGAGCCACAGATGACCATAAGGCCTTGAAGCCGTAAAACCTCTTCCCTTCCTGCATGGGCCAAGTTAATATGTGAGATATTTGATACAAGGCCTCCAATTTGAAATACAATAATGTTCTTACACATATCTATACCTAGGAGGGTTAGGCCAATATATTAGTCTGCAAGTATCTGGGTTTTATTAAATATCAGATTTCAGCTAACAGTGTTATTCATCTCTGACTGCAACAGCATTAGATATGATTTACTTTCAGTTGTTTTACATATCTTTTGATTCTTTATATAATACAATCATGAGTCCCAGAGTTTCTCTGCCAAAAAGGAAAATCTTTTTTTAATCTAATCAGTTTTAGGTATTTGAACAGTATTCTGGACTATACTCAATAATTAAAAGTAAATTGTATACAGTACATATGCTTATTTCCACACTTACAGTATATCGTTTTAAAGTTTGCTTTAATCAAATGCAGGCAAATCTCCACATATTTTCCAACATATGAGGCAGTGTTTCCATCTGGCAGATAATCAGAGGGTGTTTTGTTTGTAGACTCTTCTACTGATGCACCAGCCTTGTCAATGTGTCAGCCAGCATTCGGTGCGCTGCCTTTCACACTGGATTTGACACATAGTCCTTTGGTGGCAGCAATGAGCATTTTGTCATCTCCTCTTGAGTGCCAACTCGATGTCCAATTACACCTCAGCTACTAATTTAATTACAGTAGCAGAAGAAATGGGTTGATTCAATTCATTTCAATTAGGCCTGATGGGACCAGTCAGATCAAATTTTACTCATCTCAGTTACGAACATCCTGTCACATTTTATCTGAGTTTGCCTCATTTGAAGCAAGATAAGCAGGTCATGATATGATAACTGAATTCATGGTTGAGTTGACGGATATGTGATGTATAAAGAGTTCACCAATCACACAGATTCAAATGCATCCTAATCTCTGACTCTGTGATAAATGTGAGAGTAAAACACTCCACTTTCAGTGCAGGATCACAGCCAGTTGCCACTTAGTAGAGTCCCAGATACAATAGTCATTACTTATGCATGATGTCCACAATTATGTATCAAATTGTGTGTGTGTGTGTGTGTGTGTGTGTTTTACATATCCAACTAATGGTATGCGTAGCGCAGAGCGAAGCTAGAAAACATGTCAGGAAAGAAAAAACACTCTTATATCATGTAATTCAGACAACCAGCTGCATGTCGTCCAGCGTCTAATAATACTACACACACTTCCCTCACCAACACTTTACTGAAAAGACCCAACACTAAGAAGTAACCCATTCCACCATAACCTTTATAAAAACAACTTAAGCGATCCTATTTTAAATTATGAAGAAATGCTTTCTTAAATTAAACTAAAACTACAAAGTCAGTATAAGAATACACATTATATGAGTATTATTACAATAGACTACCATACCAACAAACTGAAATTACCCTTAAGACACTACACTAACAAGTAGCACATGCCAGAATGTACTTTATCATAACAATAGTGATCCTATTAATCGATGTTAAAAGAATACTCTGTAATATGGGACCAAACCTCAAGTTCAGTAACAAATAATATAAGAATATTACAGTGATAGAATAGGACATAATAATATATAAGTGAGCATTTCAAACTCAATAATAGAAAGAGAGCTAGGAATATATAATATATAAGTATCAAGGTGATGCTTAAGACATCAAATTAATAATAAGGTCACTAAAGAAAACTATTAAATTGGCCTATTAATCTTAACTGAAGTGTTAAAGGAATTTGACAATGAAACAATAGAAAATATTAGCTTCACTAAATGTAATATTGGTTGCCACAGGCACAGTAAGTGTTATAAAGTCACAGGAGATAAAGAAATTACAGTACAGTACTAATAAGATATCGATAGCCTAAAATGAGTCCTAATCTAGCAGGAAATATTTTAGGAATATATTTTATAAAAGTCTTGTCTTCGGGGATACTGTTATTACAATCATCTAACAGCAGCAAAAAGTTACATCTCGTCTCTGATTGGTGCAGACAGAAGCCTCAGCAGTATGCCATAGGCTGCCATATGCTGCTACAGTAGCCGTCGATGTGTATAAATGCGTCTTGGCACCAGTTGCGGCGGCGCAAAGACGTCTGATTGGACACTGACGCTTGGGACGCAGTTATTCAGACGTGCTACTTTAGCGGTCTGATCACATGCTTTACAATCTAAACATAGTGTACAACACATCACTTCTTATCAAGCATTTAAAGATATCTAACAGGACAACCTGACGGCTAACTGCTTATTTTACAATGACAAAAAAAAGAATTCAAAATTCAAACAGGGAGCGCCATTTACCTCTTGGCGTCTCCCCCACGGTCCGGCCTCCCTTCACGGTATCCGCAGTGAAAGACAGATCAGCTCACGGCGAGCTGCAGAGTGTGAGAGAAAAGGAGAGGAGTTCTCACAGAAGTCAGCCGATGCACTTTATGATGCAGAGGGCCGGCATAGAAGCCAAGTAGCCCTTTTTTCTTACCTTGCGACACAGATCCAGAGGGGGTGAAATGGGTAAAAATGGTTGTTTGGGTGATTACACGTTTCTCCTCTCTCATCCTCCCTCCTTCCTACCCCCCCCCCCCCCTCTCTCTCCCCTCTCCACCAGCAGCGCTCCCCTCTCCCGGTGAATAGGGAGAGTGGCCCCGTCGTAATAGCCGCTGTGGAGCTCCAGCTATGCAGGAAAACAGCCCCGTCCTTTAAGGTTAAAAGATACCTCTGACCCGCATCCGGTATCAGCTGTATCATAAAACAAACGTCTATTTTGACTTTTCTTCTGCAGTCAATTTAAGAGCTATTTATTCGGTTTTATATGGCATCTAGCTCTTCCAAATTCATAGTGAATTTAATAGTTCCATGGGGGGTAGAGCCCCTTTCCCTTCAATCCACTGCCATGATCTGTGATAGAGTATTATGGGGTTGGTATAGAGGGAAAATTGCAGGTTATGTGTAGCTTAAAGTCAGACAGGAAATTAAACAATTCAGAAATTTCACACCAAATGAATTATTTTCCCAGAGGTCCAAGCTGTTTGGCAATCCTGATCACACTGGATCTTCCTCCCTTCTTCCTTCCCTCCCTCTCTCTCTCTCTCTCTCTCTCTCTCTCTCCCTCTCTCTCTCTCTCTCTCTCTCTCTCTCTCTCTCTCTCTCTCTCTCTGTGTGTGTGTAGTCTATACCGGATTAAATAGCACCTCGTCTTAAATGGCACCTTGCCTCGTTTCCCCTTCTCCTTTCATCATCAGCAAAATAAAGATTAGCCCTACAGAGGAGATTGTAAAGGCTCGCCTTTAGAGGCGCAGGGATCTTCATTCCTCCGCCTTTGTGATGATATTGATGATGATGATGGCCAAGTGGACAGTTTGATTTTTGTGTGGCGAGCTAGTTATAAAGAATCAATATTATATCAAGGGGGTAACTTTGGTGATAAAGGACTTCAGCCACTCTGGCTATTCATCATAAGTCTGTAGCAAGCAGATAGGTCAAAAGAAATTATATTGCTCTAAAGAGTGTGTCTCCTTATCTCTCAGTACCAGGGGAGTGGAGGACACGCCGATCGATACAGTAGCTGCCGTATACTCCTTGCAATTATCAATAGCTGATTTTGTCTTCCTGGGGCTGCATCTATTAATACCAGATAATAACAGCCTTTTGGACATAACTTCTAAGGGGGTGACGGGAGGAGAATGAGAGGAAGAAGAAGAAGAAAAAAGAAAGAAAGTTTGTTCACAGGACGACCTTGTTGTCAACAGATTTGTCTCTCATATGAGGTGGACACAGGGGAATAGACAAGTCAAAGAGACACGAGGGAGAGGGAGGAGGGGAGCTCTAACCGAGCCCCCTCCTAACAACAAAAAGCTTACGATCCATCGTTACAGTAAAATTGTGTACAATTTATTTAAAAATCCACATGTTTTATGCGTTGGAACACCTAAACAAACGTGAAACATATGTTCTGCATTATTCTGAATGACTTATACTCTTGCAACCAACCGCCAGCCAAATTTAAAGAGACCTATCTTGTGAAAAAATATGTCAAATGAAAATAACTGAATAGAACAACTCAACTGTTCATAAATCCTGTTTATTTATACAAAGAATGCACGTTTCCTCCACATATAGACGTGCCAGTCGGCCTCGCACATCTTAATCCTTTCAATCCTTCCCCCATTAATGTGACCCCCGTGCATAGAAATTTGCAAAGTGACGTTTTGATGTGTATATTCAGTGTACAACAATGAGCTGGCGTCCATGTCACAACGTCGTTGCTCTTTAAACCTCTTTTACATTTAAGCATGTGAAAGAAGAGAGAGGGAAACACAATCTTACAAAGCATAAAACAAAGATTACGTTTATATGAGGTTTTAAATAGGCCATACAGTCTTACAGGACGCTATAAAATAATCTTAGTTCTTAAAGTAAATCACCTGGATACTGTCAGCAAAGGACACACTACATTTCCAGCGGTTGCCACCGTGCGTAAAATCTTCATAAACCAGAAACAACGTCAAGATAAAGGTAGGAAGTTGTGATGGAGAGCCTACCGTTGAATCACAAAATCGCCGCACTCATAAAAAATAATACTGCGCGTGATTAATATGACAGTCTGTCCTTTACAGGCGGCGGCTGGTAAGAGCTGGGAGATATTGTATGATGGGAGGTCAAATCTGGGTGTTCGCCCTGGAGTTTGAGGACGATCCATTGAACAGTAACGTGGTGGTACATCCTAGTGGTGGCTGAAAGCAATGGGCTGAACCTCTGCTTGGGGGTTAACTCTCACACACAGCGCAGTCCCCGGCACATACGGAGCCATGCCCGACGCCGAGAGACCGACAGCGCTATAGTAGGCTGCCAGAAGATAACTTCAAAGTTGGCTTCAGCGTGAGCCCGCGAGCCGACCAACAGGAAAGACACTGACGTATGCTTTCATTTTGGAAAGCAGGCGGCGTTTGAGCGAGTGGCCACCAAATATCCAGAAAAGCCACTTTTTGGAGAGCGCACCGAGGCGAAGGTGCAGCCGGGAGCTAAAGCACGACGAGAGGGAACTTCGTCGCGATCAGAAACACTGAAGCGACTCGTCTTTTGCTGGACGAATTGGTTTTTTGATCACATTGACATTGGCGCTGTAACCAAGAGGAGGACTGTTGCCAATAGTGGCAGCGCTTTCTCGGAAGACGCGCGTCAAAGTTTGGAGAGCGGAGCTGCGCCTTTAGAAAAGAAAAGAAAAACTAACCCTGGTAACAATTTATTGCTATTGTCAGGAACTATACTCGTCCCGTCCACTTTCCGGTGACCGGTGTCCGTGTACCAAGTCAACCCGCAGCTACTTAACCGGAAAGATGTCCACCAAGAGAAAACTTTAAAGCCCTGAAACATCTCAGAGAAACAATTCAGAAGGAGGTGCGTGTTGAGCTTCGGTTCACACACACACACGCACACACACACACACACACACACACACACACACACACAAAAGTTACCGAGAGGGAGAAAGTGCGAGAACTGAACCAAGCTCTCAAGATAGACTTTATGAGGAGACGCTGTCTGAAGTTCTGAGGTAAAAGTGGGATCATAAAGGTCAGAGCGAGGAAGATGAGAGATACTTCGAGAAGAAACGCGGCGGTGAGTCCTCAGCACTTGTGAGCCAGTGCGCTTCGTGAAAGGAGGGGTGAAAAAAACGGTCTGACGTTCCCTGTTGAAGACCCCCCCGTGAGCTGGGCATAACAACAGATTTGGTGTGTTGTGTTGTGTTGTTGGGGGAGGTTGGATAGTAAAGAGAAAAGAGACGGATAAAGTCTGAGAGTGAAGCGGCTAATTGCTTAGTCCGTCCCTCATTACCATATCCAATGCTCGTCCGCTGGACTCCAGCCAATCCTCCCCACCTTCACACGGTGCCATTAATCGCGAGGCATTATTCACTATCATAATTATTATCCCGACATGCGCAATCCAACGCACAGCAACAGCAGCGGCAGCGGCAACACCGGCTAATTTCACAAATTTTTTTTTTTCGCCTCCCATCTCCGCTACCAGACTGTTTGCGAACTTTTTTGTGTTGATTCATTCGCTCTTCGCTGATGTATCTGCAAAACGCAGAGACATCTCGGAGCGCAAAAGCAGAAGCATCGCCAGCACCGACGCCAGCAGCATGTCCCGACGCAAGCAAGCCAAGCCGCAGCACCTCAAGTCGGACGAGGATCCCGCAATAGCCGGGGTGGTTTCCGAGCACGGTGAGTGGATCTGACCAGCCGAGGTCCCTTATCCAGGTCTTACTTCACAGACAGCTCCGCTTTGCACTATTCCTGTTTCTTCACTCTGTTTGAGGAGTTTTTTCAAGTTTTACCTGAAATGTTAGGATTTATGTGGATTATTGTCGGGTTTCCGATAAGATTCTTTTTTTTTTAATTTTATTTTTAAAGACGAGATGATTTGCAATAAATCCACTATGACACGGTTGTTACCCTAAGTCAAAAGTCTCTCCGCAATAGACAGGGAAGTGTACAAAAGTTGTGTGTTTGTTTCAGGCTTTTCCCAAACATCAGTCAAACCTGCGTGTCGCCCAGGCTGCAGCACGTTATCGGGTGTTGGCAGACACACGACTTTTAAGATGAATGTAACAAATGCATATATTCACACTTACAGCATTTAAATTATGTGCTGGAGGCCTTTTCAAATACCCGTTTTCCAAATAGAATTGATTTAATATTAAACATAATTAAACGACATCAAATATCGCAGCGGTTTTCTTAAATAGGCTTTACAATCTAACACAGTTGACTTTGTATATGCACGTCTGTGCGCGCGCACTCAAATGCATGCACAAACGTGCATACACACACACATTTGAGAAGTTGAAAATTATTTGACGTTCTCCCTCTGAGCTGTAAAATTCTTTATTATATAGACGTACCTTGTGCGACTTGTGTATATTTTTCATTATAACAAAAAAAACGTGAACGTTTAATATTTTATTTTATTTTGCATTAGTGCCTTTTGTCCCTCTGCGCTTGTCTGGCTCACCAAGGAGCAAAATGCGGACTCTGTCGCAGGTCGAAGCCCTGTTTTGTCATGGAAATGTTTTTGTTTACCCCCCTCACATAAATTTAGCACACTTGATTTGTTCCCTTTTGCTCACAATGTCGACAAGATCGGTTGACAGAGCTCGTCCTCGCCATGTGGGGGAAAGAAAAAAAAGGCTCATTCCTATTTTATTCTGTCATTAAAGGGCTAAAGTCACGTCTTGAGCGAGGCATAATGCTGTAGGAATTAAAGGAACACCATGACCATCTGTAGGAATATCCTTCTTACTTTATAGTGCAAACATCTTATTGCACAGGGTGTTTTCAAATGTACAATACTTTTAAATTATAGTATACTATAATTATAACATTTTTAATTGCTGTGTTTTATAAAGACATGTAGCAATCAATGTAGAAGAAAATCAAATTTTATCCGTGAGGAATAAGAGCAATTTATTTAGTCATTTTATATAACTTCCAAACATCCTTTACCAATATCCATGTATTTTTTACCCTTTAAATCACCCGTCTCTTGACATTTACTGTGAAAGATGTATTTCTTTTTTGGGGTGCTCCCAGCAAATCACTGCTTTTATTTATACCTCACTGTCTAGGCTCATGTTGGTCAACACACACACCCATTCACACACACACACACACACACACACTTTGCAGGGCTTCTTTACAATAGAAATGTGTGATGTAATCTCTGGGGAGCAGCTCTCTTTGCATGGGGAAATGTTGTGAGAGGGGGGGAATCACACCGATGATGACTCTTGGCCCCTTATTCGGGTCGACTCTCTGGGCTTTTTCTTTCATAATTATAAGGAAGATTTTCCATATTTTAAACACGAACATTGTTTCTGGTTCAATGTTGAGATGACCCATCCCAGATTTTGAGTCAGAGGTACAAAACATCCATCAGGTTGCTCTCCTGTAGGATCGTGGAATGAAAAGCAAATTTCCTTTTTCCTGCCGTAAAATTTTGGATGATTTACACTTAGGTAGAATTTCATTTAAAAATGATCATTGCAAGTTGTGAAAAAGCCTAAAAGACGGATCCACCAAGAGAGTAAATAGGTGTAGAATTAAAAGAAAATCCACACACTCTTTCCATGGATTCTGTTCCCCATTTTAACACACACCTTCCTTTGTGGATATGTAGCTTTAAAATAAAAACACACAACACTATGTTGTGGGTAACCTATAGTATCCATGCCATTGTGCTTATGACTGGAAGTGGCCGTGGAATGTTCTTGCCTGTCCTCGTTGGAGCACAATACTGGCTCACTTGTGTTCAGGACAAGACGTTGCAGTGAAACAATCCCAAGCCTTTGGCAAAGCACAGTGAGCCCATACACACTTAAATAAACCTAATAACACCATGTCTCATCCAAAGCTACCTCACAGAACGAGCTACAAATGTCAGACTGTCAGTGTATCATTACAGCATGATCAGATTCTCCGCTGCCTCTTGCCATGGCGCTGTTTGTGACGACACTATTGATCGCTGGCCTTGACAAATCATTGCATATAATGTCGAAGGAATTCAAAAGTTCCCGTTGTCAGTCGCAGCTGGACTTAGACTTAAAATCCATTTATGTTGGGCTGGTGGTAAAGAGAAAGTAAAGCATTCAAGTGGTGTTCAAATTTGTGCTCAAGGACACACACTGTTTGTAGCTCATCAAAGAAGAAAATAACCACAAGATGAAGGCGCTTGGGTATAAACTTCACCTTGTGTGTTCATTTTTCCCCCACGTCTCTAGTTTGATCTGAGTTTTTTTGTCTTGTGTGTTAATTTCTCTCATGCTCCGCAGCTCAGTGAGGGCCTCTTTAATGTGTTGCATCCCTGAAAAGATGAAAAACTAAAATCAAGTGCCAACTAGCCCTTGTCTCGCATATCATCTCCCCGTCAGGCTTTCTGGACACTTGCCCCCCGAGGGCGTGGGGGGTTGTGTGTGTGTGTTAGGATGGGGAGAGGAGGAGGAGGGGGTGGTCTGCTTAGGAGTGCTTTTATAAAGCTTGCTGACTTAACCTTTGTCTAGCCCCGGCCAGCCAGGTCCTGCTGCTAGATGTCAAGCTCCTTGTACAATTAGAACATGTGTGCCGTTGACCTTGGCAGCACAGCTTACCCGTGTCCTAGAAAGTGTGAACAGCGACAGGCTTTTCCATCTCGCCACCGCTTCTTCTGCATCCAGCGTGTTTGAAGGTGTGCGTGTGCAATGTGTGGGAGGTGGTGGTGTACATATTGCATATATAAACAGGCCTGTGCTTACCTTTCCAAAGGTACATTTCCCCAGCTGTGGACGAACATGTACATTTCCCCATTGTTACTGGTTGTAAAAAATATTTGAACATCTTCAGAGGCATCACAAGAAAGAAATGTTGGTCATGCTTTCACTGAACAGGTGGACGACTACAAATGTGGTTTCAGGTTTTATTTTTACTTTTATTCAGTGTCAGAATCTTCATTGAATTCTCAAACACAGTCACCATGTTTAAGTGGAACTTTTTCTTTACTCTGCAGCATAATAGTTTGAGGAATGCACGCAGTTCTGAGGTGCAACAAATATATTGTAGTGAGGAAATCCCTGCTGACAGTGACAACACGGTTCCCCTGCAGTGGGGCATTGTTTGGCTTTTGTTTTAATCCCCTCTCACCATTGGGTGTAGGACTCAGGACCACCCACATAGTTGTGCCAAAGATGTCTTCAAGAAGGAACTCAAATATGGCTGTGTCTTAATTACTACTCTGCACTGAAAACACACACGAACAAGGAAGATCATGATTGAGAGGAAGGACTAGACAGAAGAGAGTAGGACTATTTAACATTAGACTAAACAGCAGCCACAACAAGCCATCAACCAAAAAGGTAAATTTTTGTCATTAGTGTTTTTACATGATCTTTACATGATTTTGTTTCTGTTTGCTTAAGTTATTTTAGGATAGATTTGTTCAGGAAGTTGACAGTTAAGATGTTTCAGTTTGCTTTTCCTTTTATGTGTACAAAGTGAAATCGTTTTTATTTGGAAATTAGAATTGAGCCATCTAAATTTAAATGGAGCTGAAGCAAAGCTCTCCACGTAAAAAGACAATCTATTAGATGTGGCCTCGGCCTGCTAAGGAGGATGCGTCCACTGGATCCTAAAGCCTCCTCCTCGTCTTCAACTCTTGTGTAAAATCCACACCCAGAGATGGAGAGGCATCTTGACGAGTGACACAGTCATGTGGACAGAGTGCCGTCACTGAATACTGTATTGCGAATGCATACACAAACAAATCGTTAATGTTTTGGCTGCTCCACATCTGCAGGCAATGACAAAGGCCTCCCTGTTAGTGCAGATATGACTGTACCACTCTGCAGTAGGGCTGACCAGGCCGATGGCACACACACACACAGAGAGAGAGAGAAAGGGAGAGAGAGAGAGAGAGAGAGAGAGAGAGAGAGAGAGAGAAATAGCTGGGCTGAGGATGCTCAAGCCTCTGCAGGTCTGAGGATGCATGGGATCGTTCAAGCAGATGCTTTATATGTGTTGCTGTCCAGGAGCTGTGGGAAAATGTCATTTTCAACCAACCAATCTGTTAATTCTTTTTAAAATAATGATAGATAAAATTTGTGGAATTAATATATTGCTTAAACAATGTGACAAACAGATTCAGATTTTTTTTAATGGGGAATAACAATTTACAAAAGTGCTAAATCAAAATAAGATCAGTTTTTTCTTCTTCTTCTCTGTCCTAAATGAGCCTGGGCTGACAGATAAATTACCAAATTAAAATGCACCCCAGTCAAAATAGCTGTCTGTCAAATCAACTTAAATATAAAAATAAGTTTAAAAGCCATTACTTACATAATTACTCTCTCAGAGAAGAAACTGGTGGATGTAGGATCAAAGAATGCAATGGAAATATTTTAATTGGCACTAGAATTCCAACATTGTTGAACCCAGCAGGCCACTTTTTTTTGTCCCTCCCTTCCCAACTTGGGCAGGACCTACAGTGATGCCACTCTCTTTAAGGGCCCTAAACTAATCTCAGATATTTGAGAAGAATGCATATTTTGGAGATTACTGTTCTTACTGTCTGTAATCATGTAAATTAAATTTAAAATATGACAATATGATAAAGAGGTTTTTAATTGAAAATGTAATTTTAAATGTAGGACACAATACACTTTATTTATACCCATTCTTTGTCTCTGTGTGTATTCATTAAGTGAATCTGGAAATTGATAAGTATGGAAGAATTTGTAATTGCGCAATTGCTGTGTGGCTTTCACAGAATCAGTGGAAAGCATGAATACCTCCTCTGATATAATAAGTCAGATTAGCGGTTTCAGTTAGCATGCCAAAGATTGCTGAGCAAGATAGCGGACACACAGATTCAATGTCTACAATCCCCCTATTGACTGCGTTCAGCTTCATATTTGCATCTGAGTAAATGAAGACTCTTAAAGGAATGAAAAACGTATTGTTTATTTTGTTTCCTTTTCTTTCTCATGCTATACGAAAATCAATACCCCCCCCGACACAGACACACACACACAAACACACACATTTTTTCACTGTCTTGCAAACACATAACCACAAAATGCCACCTTCACACAGCTGCACAACATGATGCCCCCCCCCCCCCCCCACACACACTGTTTCAGGGTGATTGTGAATGCAAATAGAATTATTTTGAGATCATGAGCAATGTGCAATGTTAAAATATTTCCAACAAAAGCATAAAATAATCAAGTGGCACACCGGCGTGTGCTTGTATTGTTGATTGTGTTGACGTTCAAACTGTCAGAAACCACAGTAAAATGTCCAAATTAAATTCACAAAATGTCACTGAAAGTAAGAAAAATAAAAATAGCTCTATTTTTAGGTCAGAAAAATATAGTTCTTCACGGGGTAAATTTGACAAGGTAGGCCTGTGCACGCACACATCAAAAAGCATGTATGTATGTATGTGTATGTGGCTTTTTTTGTAGGTGTTTATCTCTCTATGTATGCGCTTAGTTTGTGTGTGTTCTTTGTCTGTCTACATATGTGTGTGAAAAAAAATGTGTCAGTGTGTGTGAGGTCAGAGGCATACAAAGGCCCCCACTTGTAATTGTATGAATGAATAAAAGAGATTGACAGTAATACCATTCTAATAACTAATCAGCTCAACACAATGCCTACTCATTTGTGTTGACCTTTCAACCCTCAATTATGGAAATGAGTCCTGCTGTCCGCTGCTGGGCTAAGGAGATTTCTAGCCTGCTGTCACTGACGTTTCCAGTCCCTTGCTCCTTTTCACTTTTTTCACAACTTTTGTTTAGAATTGGTGCCTTTTAGTGATAATATATAAAAGAAATTAAGAAAAACATCAAATATTTATTTTTGTTTTAATGTAATTTTTACTCTGCTGATTTGGGAGACACTGATATTGTCTCCCAATATTCTATTGGGAATAGAAATAATGTGTAAGATTATACATTTTATTTTGCTTCAGTTGCTTAATCTGTTGTCTTTACTAATTTAACCTGGCAACATACGTGATCAAGTAAAATAATATCTGGCTTGGTCAGCCCTGCCCCCAGTGAGGGATGAGAACACAGCCTGTCCAAAACCTTTATGTTGATAATTAAGTTACAGACACCAGACCTTGATAGCTCATACCCCCTTTGGCCAGAAATTACAGGAGGAGTGATGAATTTCTTTACTAATGAGTCACTGTAATTGGCACAAATACTTCATGTGTGCTTCACCATGGCTCTCTCCGTTTTAACCTTTGAAATGAGCGTAAGCACTGTATGAATCTCATGGTTACTCACTTACACAGCATACTAAGACCTTTAATGTTGAGTAAATGTGCAGTTAGTAATGTGCAGTATTTTGAAGGAGTTTTTAGAGGTAATGTCACTATTGGCATGTCTTTTTTATCTCTTACATTCATAGCTCAGGCTGCATATGTCTATTGGGTGAGTTGCACTCCTATGATTAGAGGAAGCAAATTTGCATAAATGTAATCAATTACTTATTAACTTTATTAATCTTGTATGTGTTTGTGTGTGTGTGTTTAGATATACAGTAATATTTACTGTACAAATAATTATAAACGTTTTTGGGCTGTTTTAGCAGCTATGAGACCCCTTGTAAAGAATTATTAACTCACCTAAGAGCTATTGCTCTAACCTTGTTATATAGCAACTTTTTTAGAGTGACCATCTTTTTGTGTAATGACTCACTTTTATTTGCCATAATGCCTATGAAATTGTCCAAACATTTTTATAGTGTATATAAAATGTGTTTAATGTGTGGATAAATAGTTATATTACCAGATTTATGCTGGGTCTTTGAGTACAAACTGAAAAGGAGATTCTGAAATAAAGTCTGTGCAGGATGCTGTGGCAGTGATTGAGCACACTTCCTGCTCATAATGAAAGGGAAACATGTATATGGTCACGAACAACACATGTACCCACATAGAGTATAACTATGCTTGAACGCAAAAAATAAACATACAAGGAAGGCCATTGGTTTTGATCAGGTGTGAATTAGGTCCATGTTCAGAGCTTGTGCCGGCTTGTTTGACTCTTGATGGTTGCATGTGGAAGAGGAAGTGGCTTCCTACAACTGTGATTAAACATGTGTAACTAATCAGAGACGTTGCTTCCATGCCACTGGCATGTAATTTGTTGAGTCTTATTTCAGAGAGCATGGGAGAGGGAGAGAGAAAGTACTACTGGGAATTTATTAAATGAGAGAACAAAGTAGTGTTTTAAATTATAGATATCTATATTTTGTATATTATGTATATTTTGGTCACATTGTAAATGGTCCAATTCAGGAAAAATATAAGGGCTAAAGATTCAACAAATCTCTTCACTTACTTTTGGCCACATGATTTTCCTGACGTCATAACAAAAAAGTAATCCAGCATAGAGCTCCTTGCTTAGGTTCAAGGCTAAAGTATTACCTTTGCAATGCTAAATGAAAAGGCCCAGGCATTTGAAATTCTGGTGGAAATGACTGGGCTTGATAGCAGAGGGGAATCCTAATGGGGCCATCAAAGTCCTGATTTGTACCCAACAGATGAGGCAGCTGTGAATTGTATGAAATATTGGAAATCAATAGGTTCTATGGAATTTCATTAAGCGGCAGTATCCACAATTGATAGGCCCTCATAATTTGATGGATTGCACAAAGAAAATTATTAGCTGGCTCTATGGAGAGGGTGTGAATGCACAAACCTGGATCTTGAGAATTGGTGAACTAGGGCAATTTGTTCAGAGTAAAAAAAGAAAAAGAATATTGATTTTGGTTATGTTAAAAGAGAGAAAAAAAAAATCAAAGGTTAAATCTTTGCAGCACTGCACTACAAAATATGTGTGGATTCTTTATTGATTATTTATTCATTAATTCTTCTTTTTTTTGCTCTCTACTCCCTCCTTTTTCTACCCCCTCCCCTCTCCCTTTCCCCTCCTCTGCCTTTAGCCCGTGGTGAAGTGCTGGACGATGCAGACAGTGGCAATGAGAGCCGCAGCGGCAGTGAGGAGACACATGTATGTGAGAAGTGTTGCGCTGAGTTCTTCAAGTGGCCAGACTTCTGTGAACATTTAAAGAACTGCACCAAAAACCCCCTGGTGCTCATAGTGAATGACAATGAGGAGACACCTAACCCCTCCCAAGAGTACCCTACAGAGCCCTCCCCTGTACCCAGCTGCCCTAGCGACCAGGCTGACAGCGAGGACCCTAGGGAGGGCAACAACAGTCCTGCTGGTGAGGGGGATGACATCCCAGAGACAGCAACCTTAAATGGGGTCAATGTCCTAGTAAAGGAGGACGAGCAGATGGAGCTAGAGCTTTCTCCTGAAAGAAATATGGATCCTGAAGAGAGAGATGTGACATCTCCTGAGCCAGACGACTCCCTACCTCAGCTCAATGATGCCGTTCCATCTACTGTTACAAGCTACACCATGCCAAGCACCAATGTTACCTTGGAGACTCTACATGGTACCCGGGTCGCAGTTGCCCAGTTTTCACAAAGTGTAAGGGCAGCAGCAGGCAGTGGGGTTTCCACCATGGCTATTCCCATGATCCTGGACCAGCTGATGGCCCTCCAGCAGCAGCAGATTCACCAGCTACAGCTGATAGAACAAATACGCAGTCAGGTGGCTCTGATGAACAGACAGACTGCGCCACAGCCTGCTCTCAACCACCATCACAGCAATGCTGCTGGAAACCAGGGGCCTGTATCCTCCTGTGTGCCCCCTGTCGCAAGTCAGCTTCAACTACACAATTTTATCACTCCCCCTGTCCATCAACTGCCTGTTAGGTTGCCGGCTACTCTCAATGGTCAAGGCCATTCACCCATGACCTCAGCAATAGAAGGGCCTCTCTCTCAAACACCACAAAGTGGCAGTCAGCAGTCTAACTCCTCAATGCCCAACACATCCTCAAATAACTTGGCGTTTTCCCCACCCAGTGGTACTGGATTGACATCTCTACTTCCTTCCTGTTCATCCTCAGTCACGAACAGCAACATTAGCACTAGTAGTAGTGTAACAGGAGGAGGTGGCATTAGCAGCAGCTCAGCTCTTCCAAGGAACTCCACCACCCCTCCATCACTTAGCCACAGCAGTCTCCTGAGCTCTGCCTCCAGTCTACCACTGATACCTCACAGCTCTTCCAGCAGCGTTATCTTCCCCAACCCACTGGCCAGCATAGCAGCCACAGCAAATGCGCTCGACCCCCTTTCTGCTTTGATGAAGCACCGCAAGGGGAAGCCCCCAAATGTATCTGTGTTTGACACTAAGCCCAGCTCTGAGGACCCCTTCTTCAAACATAAGTGTCGGTTCTGTGCCAAGGTCTTTGGCAGTGACAGTGCCCTACAGATCCACCTGCGCTCCCACACTGGAGAAAGGCCCTTCAAATGCAACATATGTGGCAACCGTTTCTCCACCAAGGGAAATCTGAAAGTCCACTTCCAGAGGCACAAAGAGAAATACCCACATATTCAGATGAACCCCTACCCTGTGCCTGAGTACCTGGACAACGTGCCCACAAGCTCAGGCATCCCATATGGAATGTCTTTGCCCCCTGAAAAACCTGTAACCACATGGCTTGACAGCAAACCTGTCCTTTCCACGGTTCCCACCTCAGTTGGGCTCCAGCTGCCTCCCACGCTGCCGAGTATGATGGGAGGATTTGGAGAGTCTCCATGCCTCACTCCACTCAACAGGTCCCCTCAGAGGCCATCTCCACCATTGAGCGAATGTGCATCTTTGTCCCCTAATATCATTACTGACTCTGGCATGACCACTACTTCACCCTCCCCAAAACCCAGCCTAGGGAGTGATGCACCCCCTCTCTTACAACCTGAAGGTGTTCTCCTGCCCCCAAGCTGCTCTACTAGGCCAAGTGAGAACACCACCACAACTACAGTAACTCAAATGGTCCTTTCCACTACCCTCACCTCCACCACATCGTCCAGCAGTGGCCAGGTCACTGAGCCCATTACTAGCCCCAACTCTGTTTTGAACCCTGTCTCCCATCCTGTCCTTCCCATGCTCTCAGACCAGTTTAAGGCCAAGTTTCCTTTTGGAGGCCTCCTAGACTCTATGCAAACCTCAGAGACATCAAAGTTGCAACAGCTTGTCGAGAATATTGACAAAAAGATGACTGACCCAAACCAGTGTGTCATCTGTCATCGCGTTCTGAGCTGCCAGAGTGCACTCAAGATGCACTACCGTATTCACACTGGTGAGAGGCCTTTCAAATGCAAGATATGTGGGCGGGCATTTACCACCAAGGGAAACCTGAAAACACACTTTGGTGTACATAGATCCAAACCCCCACTTCGGGTTCAGCATTCCTGCCCTATATGTCAGAAGAAGTTCACCAATGCCGTAGTGCTTCAGCAGCACATCCGCATGCACATGGGAGGGCAGATCCCCAACACCCCAATCCCTGAAAGCCTGCAGGAGATGGACACGGACCTCTGCTTTGATGAGAGGAGCTTGGATGCAATGAGTAATTATGATGATGACCTTCTGGATGAAATGGAGCAAGCTATGGAAGATGAAGCTGACTTAAAAGAGGGAGACGTGGACCCATCTAAACCTTATTCACCTGGGAGTTCCCCACCAACTTCCATCATCTCCAGCATTGCTGCAATGGAGAACCAGATGAAGATGATCGACTCCACTGCCAACATGACCCGTTCATTCGGTCAAAAGTTTATGCAGAACGGCAGCAGCTTTGGAGCAGAGACCGATTGTTTTGCCACTGATTGCCTGTCTGCAGTGGGGGATGTTGAAGGTCAAAGCTTGGGGAGCCCTGCTTTATCTGAGTCCTCTGGCTCTATGCAGCATTTGTCCCCAGCTCACAGCCATTCTGAGAGCCAGCAATCCAAGTCCCCAGCTACACTCAACAATAATAACAACAGCAGTACCATGACAGCAGAGGACGGCCAGGAGAACAATACAGCTGGCTTGGCAACAGTGAAGTCAGAAAAATCAGAGACCCCATCTCCACTTTCTGCAAGTGAAGGCACAGGGGCCCTTGACCTGACTGCCACTCAACCTGGCAGGCACTTTATCAAGGAGGAGAGCCACTTCAATATGCTGTTTCTAAATAGAGATCGAGGTGTGTATGTGCAAAATCAACAAACACATTTATTATAAAGTGACCTAAATATCTATACAGATTTAATGTGAAGTAATTAAAAAAATAATGTACTCACAATGACACTATCTGTTCGGTACAATGTTATATATTGATAAATAATATGAAATGAAATATATGATGAGACATTGATAGCCAGAGGAGGAGCAAATATAGTTTATAGTTATATTATCACACATTTTATAAGTTAATAAATCAACAAGTAATGTCTGATTAGCCTAATTACTGCAGTGGGGCCTTAGCAGGGAAGTCTGACAAATCCAAGCAGCTATCTTGCAGCCATATGAGGCTCACAGTTTGCAAAATGACCATAGGCAGATTTAATGTTTCAGCATTCTAATATTAATTTGACCTTTTTATTTATCAGGACTGAACACTCCTAGTTTGGCCAGCACTGCATCAAACATGATCAAAATGGAAATGAATGGCCATGGCAAGTCAGTGTCTCTGAGCGACAACTCTCACCATCCTATGGGCATCCAGGTTCCTGCTGCAGCACCCCAGACCACCATGAGCCCCAGCATCAACCCCATGTTGGCTCCCCCACCTCCAAGACGCACTCCTAAGCAGCACAACTGCCACTCCTGTGGAAAGAATTTTTCCTCAGCCAGTGCTCTGCAAATCCATGAGCGCACACACACTGGGGAAAAACCTTTCGCATGCTCTATTTGTGGAAGGGCTTTCACCACAAAGGGCAATCTGAAGGTATGAGCCAGTTTAATACAGCATCACTTACAATTTTACATAAATGGTGTCATTCTATTTGCAAAGATTTCAAAAAATTTAATAAAAAAAGTTTCTTGTAAGATGTCAGTTTTCATGATTTAAACTTCTCAGCAGAGGCGGAGCTGCTACTTTAAAATTTTTGTGATAATAGTGTACTATAAAAATGTATGCATCACTGTATGGATGTAGTATTTGCTTTGGATATAGGACACTTACAATGTTTCTTTTCAATTTCTTTTTTGGCTCAATTTCATTTCAATTTTAGGTTCACATGGGAACACACATGTGGAACAATGCTCCAGCCCGAAGGGGTCGGCGACTGTCTGTAGAGAATCCCATGGCCCTGCTGGGCGGGGATGCCATGAAGTTCAGCGAGATGTTCCAGAAGGATCTGGCGGCTCGGGCCATGAATGTCGACCCGGGCTTCTGGAACCAGTACGCAGCCGCCATCACCAATGGGCTGGCCATGAAGAACAATGAGATCTCTGTGATCCAGAACGGAGGCATCACCCAGCTGCCCGTCAGCCTCGGTGGTGCAGGAATCACTTCATTGGGATCCATGCCAGGAGGAATGGACCGCGTTCACACTGGCAGCAGCCCTCCCATGACGGGTATAGAGAAGGTTGGTCTGGATGTTGGGGCCAGCCGCCCCTTCTCCAGATTTATGGAGGAGAACAAAGAGATTGGGATCAATTAAAAAGACTTTTCTGTATTATTCCAAGGTAGGCGTTTGGCAAAAAACTAAGAGTCTAACAACAAGGAAAGAAACGGCTGATCCAGTCTGAACTCATGCGTACTATATTATGTACAGATTAAATATTTTTTGTTTGGTTTTGGAAATATAGTATTTAGTATTGATTAGAGGTCTTTGCCTTTCACCCATTCCCTCCTTACTTGATATTTCGCCTATACGAAGAATACTTTGTCTCTTGTTTGAGAATATGTTGTCTTGCAAGATTTGCATGGTACTTATTGGTTTTTATCAGTATGTTTGACTGCTTTTATGAATTCCTTTGTAAACCAGGATCCTGCCTCATTTATGATGGGACCTGGACAGGACTGAAAACAGGACTGAAACAGAAAAGAACAGAGATGTGTTTAAAGACAGTCAGGCCTTTGTCTGGCAACCTTGTTTGATTGCTCTTTTAAATGTAAAAGGGCCTTGGAAAGACTGAAGAAAAGACTGAAGTATAGTGTTTCTGTGCTTGCCTGATATTTTTTTCTCATGAACTAGAAAACTTGAAAAAAATAATGTTTGAACAATTTTAATCTTTACATTTAGTCTCCCAGCATTGTCATATAATATTGTCCTGTGTCTTTAGTATTTATGATATTGACAAAAAAGCGGGTATACAAAAATATATTTAATGGCCCAAGCATTTTATTGATCCATTTTTTTTCTAAACTGCAGGCTTCACTGATGAATATCTCTTTTAATAAAGACAATATGTCGATTGAGTTGAACAACAGAGAAAATGGTAGGTTTTATTTGGATATCTGTTGAGACTATGTGTATCTCGTTACACGATAAAGAGGTAAGAGATATCCGAAGCTGCTATGACCACAACCCTGCTTTTAACCTTTGTAAAAAGAAAAAAGAAGTGATCCTTTTGAAGAAATATCTATGTATAGAAATACAGACAAATCTAAAACAGGTATGCATATTTTGTATCACATAAAATAGACATCATGAGTTGAGAGTATTTGTCATGTTTGTGAATGCACTTTTTAAAAACAAGACGTTTTGTCTGTGAGTTACCGTTAACCTTTTGACTGAGCTATCTATCACATGCTGTTTTCATTGTTTTCAGCGTATCACTCCTACAATTTGCAGAGTCGGTTCTCTGTTATTGCATCTGTGCTACTTGTCAGAGTGCAAACTCATCACTCAATCAAAATCTTCTTAAATAAAAAAAAAGAGAACAGGTGTGTGTCTTCCCTTTCTCTGTCACCCTTTAATCTCCATACATTTAAATTTAAATTCCAGATACATATGATCAAATTAATGACAAGGTCATTTTATTACCATTATTATTATTGTTGTGTCTAAATTATATTTTTTTCATTTATTCATAATTTTCTTTTATGTTTTGGAGCTTAAAACATTAAGGTGGAAGAAAAGGTCTGGGCAACATATTTTGTCTTGTAGTTTGGGCCCAAAAAAATAAAGTGTATTTTTATGTTCATTATTTCAAAATCATTCCAATTTTAATTTACGCAGACAGCAACTTTGTATTTGACATTTTACTATTATTACAATAGAAGAATTAGTACAAAATTAGTAGTTATTTTTATTATGTTTATTTTTAGAAAAGAAAGATACCTTCTCTTTTTGGGTATATTGCTATTATAAACACAATTCCCAGATAGTTTATGGTGGCTTGAGAAAAACGTCTCCTTAAAAAGACCCATCACAAATCCTTTCATTTTTTGCTTTTGTTAATTTGTTTTAATTGTTTCCCCCCCCCCAATTTTTTTATTATTATAATGTTTTAGTTTTTTTATTATTTTGGGGAAAAAAGATTGTTGAATTACTCGTGTTAACTTTGGGTTATTAATGTGTGTGTGTGTGTGTGTGTGTGTGTGAGTGTGTGTGTGTGTGTGTGAGTGTGTTGGTGTGTGTTCTCCTGTATAGATCAGTCTATACATTAGTAATACAAACAATCTGTTCTTTCCTTACATCCTGGACATCCACTGATTTGTACATGTAATTAAATAGAACCATAACAATGATTCGACACAAAAGTATACTGCAATATTTTTAATATGTATTAAATGTACAAAATGCTTTATTATGAAAAAAATATTATTTTCCTGGAATACGCAGATTATTATTATTCCAGGAAAAAGCTACAACATTCACAAAAACTAAAACTAACTTAATCATAATTTCACAACATAATACTACAAATAAGCAATCCACGATGAAAAGTGACAAAGCCATAATAACCTTAAACTCTCCACGACTGTTGCGTAATAGAAAAGTAGATGAAGAAATCATGTTAATAATGTGTGAGACAATCTGTGTTTGTATGCCGAGGCATTTCACTTCATAAGTGAGATGCCTCCCTGTGCTGCTGTGAGACAGTGCTGTGTCTGGGTAGTGGCGTGTGCCGTGTGGGATTGAGGGAAATCACCATATGTGTGAACGGTAAACCGATGGTGGCCGTACACTTGACACATGGTCCACATATGTGCAAACATACATACACACACAATCTCACATTCTCACACAAATTCCCATGTTCTCACTTTCTCGAACATTAAAATAATGACAAAACAGAATGACACCGAATATTCTTAGGGATGGCGGGGGGAAAATCCTTGCTGTGAACAATGCGTAGCTACATCAGGTGCAAGATGAAAGTTAATGCTAACTTTAATCACTGAGAACAAAATAGTTTTTCACTGCTTATCTGTGGCAACTGGACTGGCAGATGTGATTCACTTGACTACAGCCTTTATCCAGAACTCCTCGCTATATAAAGGAAGATTACCATGACGCTAAACTCATTTTCACGTCAGTCTGTAGAACATGGCAATAAATCATTCTTGGAGGAAAAAATAAAATAGTTAAAGCCACTCCAAAACAACAAATCTGAAAATCCCTGCGTGTTCACCAATCCTGTCAATTTAAATAAATGCCTGCATCATTTTTGAGCAGCTGATATGTTTGAGCCACAGCTATAAGACATGATAATTATCTACACTTAATCTTAAAGCAGCAAAACTGTAATAATATATATTTGAAGAAAAATGCATTATCAGGGCAACAATGTAAAGCATGATTCCTATTGCAAAGCCAGTGGAGCAAGCAGCACATTATCCACTGCAGCTGAAGTGATGATTGGTCCATCAGACTTCAGCTTACGTCAGCTTTCACCACTGAGCCATAAGTGTTTATTTTTGTGTTATTTTTCCCTTGACTTAAACATACATATTAACTTTTCATGTTGATGAATCGAAGTAAAGTCTGCCCTCGGGAGCTCTTTCTGCACTGATTCGGTAATGCGTGCTGCCGTTTGTAAGCCCATTGTTTGACATTGCACTGTCAGCTGATCGCGCAGGCTTAGTCAGTGGAATTGTCAAGTAATGAAGAAATTTCATACTGACTGTTTTTCTCTATGGAGGCATTTATTTTGCTCATATTTGAATGGAAACAAAATACATTCCCCTCATTCTTCGACTCATGCGCTTGCATTTAACAAATGATTTTGCAGACAGCCAGTACACATGCATGTAAAGACTGTTGTTTAACACTCTAAATGGCGATTCTACTCAGATTCATAATATAATGCAATGTTATGCTTCATATGTTTACTCTGTGAAGGAAGGCTGTTTTTGCCTCAAGTGATTTCAATTATGATGCCTTTCTAGCTCAACATGGGGTTTAAATGAGGTTATACATATGACATTGTTGGATTGTTATTTCCACAACAAGACTCCAGCATGTTATCCTGATTTTTTATTTATTTTTCCATTGAGCAATACATTACAAATGTCTAACATGCGAAGTGCAATTTCATTTTATTGTTAAAAACAAAATGTTTATGAGCAACTAGGGGAACAGCAGACAAGGAATTATTTGAGGTGTGTCCATTTTAGAGGATTTTAACAAGTATAATTTTAGAGTGGGTTACAAGGCTAATTATCTAAACGTAAACATAACATGCCTTTCCATTTCTCTTGGATATCTTTTTTTCCATTTCTTGAAATGTGGCAGCCTTCCTCTTTGTTCAGCACGCAGAGCAAATTGCCTGTCCCTTTTTTGTTTTATCTGCACTCCACTCTTGTGTTTTTGCGCTACCTGTTTGAAGTGAATATGTGTGACATTTGGGCATGGCACAGTGTGAACAGACAGGCCATCATTGGGACGGGGCTGTCGGCTGTTTGTTTAATGCCCTGCCTACTGTGAAAGTCTCCCTGAAACAGGTGCAGTAAATATCCCCATTGATCCAGAGGCAGGGGGCCCTACGATGATGTAGTGGCGAAGAGCCACAGGAGTAAATCTAACCGACAGTAATCCAATCCCATTCTCAAGGCTCTGGGATCTGAGATAGGTGCTTTAAATCCAAAAGTGTGCCTTTTTGCACAATTTCTCTGCCTTTGTTGGTGTTGCCTCTCTTGCTTTTTTTTACTTCCATGTCTCAGCTCTTGATTCAATCCATAGCTTGCTGGGGTGCTTCACTAGCTATCCTTTATTTTTGTTTAAAATCAAAGTCCTGTAATGATGCCGCAAACTCAGCCTCATGCTCATTCCACTGTCAAATTCACTCCCACACTCACTTTTGCCTGTCTAAAGCATGTGCATCCACCTGAAGTACAAACTCCAAAGTTAAGAGAGTGTGAAAGGTGTGTGTGTGTGTGTGTGTGTGTGTGTGTGATAACACTCCTCAGGTAATCAGTGTTCTCTGTGGATGGTAGAAGGATACTGGAAACTCTGAAACCCCATTAGGCTGGAATTTTCCTTTGATGGCCAAAAGCTGCCTACCTAGCGCTTGACTGGTTGCTTGGCTGCTTCAGCAAGTGTTAGTTTTCATGCAGGCTCTCAAGATGACAAAGTTACGCACTCCAGATCCCCTGGAATAGGATTGTGTGGTTTACAAATTCAAATTCTTTCCTGTATGGATTGTTGAGAGTTGCTGAAGCAAGGTGCACTTTAGCCTGGTGAGCATTTTGAAACATTAACAATGAGGGATCAACGGTTCAGTATTGCTCACCAAAGAAGATGCCTGTGGTTACTAGTTCACATGAAAATAATTTGCAACAAACTGTACTTACTTCATGCATCCAACAGTACTCAGTGGTTACAATAACCTACATGTAACGCCACCTAGAGTGCTAAGAGAGTGAGAAGGACTCAGGAAGTTAGGGGAAAACATAACTATTCATTTAACTGACAAACCAGAGTTCTAATTGGCATTTATACTGTGACCATTTTGACATTCATGTACATCTGAGATGAAAATGAAACTTTTTTTGTGTGCTATTGTGTGTGTGTGTGTGTGTATGTGTGTATGCTAACTGTTCCATCTCTTCTTCAAGGAATGTGAGCAGAGAAAACCCCCTTGACTTTTGCTCACTTCTGGTAATACTTTTAAGTTGATACACCTAGCAGGCCTCAATACTAACAAAGAGGCACTGTATATCCATCCCTGAAAGTCTAATTGGCTGGTCAGAAGCAGGTTGAAGGACACTCCTCTTGCCATGTTGTTTGAGGTCTAGTCAAGGTGGGGGATGGGTTTATCTTTTGAGGTTAGGTGCTTAAAGATTGCGGGAGTAGGAAGCTTTGGAAAGGTGGTGGGGTGTTTAGGAAAATCAATGAATGCGTGGAACATAGTGGTGGTCCACCTGAAAGGGAACACGTCATCAATTAAACAAACTTGGCGAACAGGGCCAATTCATCAGAGAGTGGCGTGGATCAGCTATTGGGTTCGGCTTCGACGTGACAAATGCTGGACCTCCTCTGTGTGCCCAAGGTTGCCGATCGATAGAGATCATCATTGTGATGTGGCCTTTTATCTCACAACCTGCTCCCTCAAGCCTTATATTATTCTATTCCCAACACAGAGATCTCACAGGAGGAGGAGGGGTGAGAAGGGCGCAAGCCTGATTGTATCTTTTATTCTCAGAACGTATGGGCATCATTTGTTTCAACAGTTTTCTTGGCTTTTGATGGTCACCCCTGTCCTGCAGCAGGGAAGTTTTGAGGGTTCTTATTAAGATTCGTACCTGCTTGTTTCGTCTTGGGATTATTCCTCAGCAGATGAATATCACTCTGGTTAACATGTCGTTGCTCACTGAGGGATTGACTCGTCTCTACACAAGCCTGCTCCCCCTCAGCAGCACTTATTCAAATGTGTCAAATCCGGCTGAGAGGAAAGCCTCCTGGGTTGCTATTGATCTGTGCCATTATGGAATTCCATGCCAATAATCTGTCATGACTTACTGTAACAGTCCAATGATTTGGCTCCACTTCAGTCACATGACCACGAAGAGCTTCCTCATTATCAGAGGCCATTATGAGAAAATGGAGTTTTGCAATTGAGTTATGCAATGATAAATATTGACTTATTTCAGCTTTAATCGGATGGTTTAACTATGTTATTGGTGTATGGGCCTATAGAGTTGCCAGTAATTGCCGTGTTGTTATGTGCATCATGATCCACTCTTTTGACTTTTTTTCAACCCTCCTTTTGTGAAGACATGTCAGACACACACCAACTCTGATATAATGTCAAATTTCCGTATTGAGAAAGAGTTTGGGACACAATGTGTCTTGAGCAGACCTGATTTAGGCTGTAAAGGCGTAATACGTGTAGTGGTTTGCTCAACAATTTTCCAGGAACTTTTTCCATATAAGAGGAATGGAAAGTGACTGCAAGGTGCACAACTGAAGGTCCTTCTAAAAAAGTAGTACCGTTTTTGGCAGAGTGGATCACTTTAAACAGCTGAGAAATGTTCGCATTTTGGAAAAGCACCTAGTGACATGAACTGCTTTTTTTCTGGCAATTTTCTCAGTGAACCCAATCACATTGAAATGTAGACAGAAAGCAACAAAAAGAAAAAAATGTTAGAAAGCAGAACGTGTTGTTGGAGAAACCGTTCATTGTAAGTTGAAATTAAGCACTTTTACCCCAACATACATATTCCCTCCTTCACAGTACAAAAAGGGTTTTTCGTACTGCAATGTAGGAGTCCTCTGGAATAAAGAGAAAACTGGTAAATACTTCCATATAATGTGAATATGCCAGTAGCAAAGCTATTTTTCATAATGTCACTATCAGGCATGTTTTGGCCATTAACTATTTGAAATTTCTCTCTATATATGCTAATTTCCTACATGTCCTACAGTCTAACTTTGTCAAATCTGTTCGGCTTCTTGCAAGTGCTGAAACCTTACACCTGGGCTGTAGTGTAAAATATGCATGTGGACACTATCGGTTACATGCTTCTAGCCTGCTCCAGCTGGGAGAAATAGAGGATATTACAACTCACTCTGTGTTTCACCAGCCAGCCCTAGTTTCCCAACACTGATTTGAACCAGTCTCTGCTATCTGTTCTTCATTAGATGAGATTTCAGCCCCCGCTAGTAGCTGCAGGAACAAATAAAGGCAAGGCTTGCAAAACTACCCTGGCAGTAGCACTTGACAAAGATGGTAGAGTGGGCTCTTGTTCGGTTCCTACTGAAATCCTATGGCAACAATTGTAGCTTAACGTACAGCGGTTATTATTTCAACAACTCAATTTAATGCTGATCTCAGTTTTAAAATTGTTCCCATCACCACATGTTGACTTTACAGATAGTGAGGGTTACTGTCTTGATTGTATGCTATTACAGTTAGAGTAAATAATAATTTGTTATATCCAATGCAGATATATGTGATCACATTGCCATTTTGGTAATACAGTTTTGCATCTTTTTACTTCTTTTCTGAAACATTTCTTCTAGAAAATAAAATTATATTGGCCCTTGCTGATGCTGCTAAAAGCGATAGAAAGCTGTACAGAAGAATGAATGATGCAGAGCACTGAAATTGCACTGGGCCTGAAAATGCATTACAGTGTGCATTAAAATATAAGAAGCTCAGCCTCAGCAGGTCCTGCAACACCCTCTTTGACTCATACTGTATTTAATGCAGCCAGATTGTGAATGGTACTTGCTGATGTATGGAATTTGAAGAGTTCAGAGTTCTCACTGTCAGTGATTGACATGATGAGAGGATCAATATAAAAGCCTTCCTACCAAGCAATAATCCATCCAAACTGATCACGCTTAAAATTGCCTGGGGATATTGATTACATGTGCAGGCACAGAAAACACCATAAGCAGTGGGCAATAACAATCAAGTTGGGTAAGTAAGGAGGCAGAATGTTTTCCCTCTTTTTCTCTTTGGCATTGCTCATTCTGATCATCTCATATACACTATGCAATAATAGCTTTTCATTTAAAACAACTGGGGGGTGAGATTATATCTCATAAACCTTATGTGTCCATGCTAACACATTAGCATTCAGCATGCCAAGTGACAAGCACAGGTGCAAGTGTCTTCCTGCAAGAGATCACCTTTTTTTCAAACATTCATTTCCTTGAATGAAACTTCTGTTTCTGGTTAAACAAAAAGCATAAGGTCTGTCTCTGTAGGGATCCTTGTCATATTGTTGTCAAACACTTTGAATAATAGTGTGAGCCTGTCAGTGGCAAAAACAGGTACTTTCACTGGACGCACTTTTCATGGCGCAATTGCCTGCAAGGATTATGTTGCAGGCATTGCAGCCCATTCGCAAATGTTAGCGGAGGCAACCTACTGGACCAATTTCACTTTTGGTAACTATTAGTCATTTAGACCCCAAATACAGAACCAGTCAAATGTTTGGACACACTTTCCCATTTAAGTGAATGGGAAAGTGTGTCCTAACTGTTGACTGGTGCTGTATGTAAAAATGTGGACTAGGTTCAAAAATACCCTTTAAGTCTTCAGATCACAGATTCACAGATCAAGTCAACAATGCACCAGCAATCAAAACTAAAAGGCAAGAAATGTTCTACCTCGCAGAACTATATACAACATTTTAGTTAAGGAAGTTCTTGAACATGGGAAAGTAAATCAAGCAAAATTACAATGAATAATTACAAAATTATACAATTATACAAAATTATACAATGATGTCTTTCCATTTTATGTAAATTAGTTATTAGAATTTTAAGCACAACTGAATGTCTGGAACTAGCTGATGAAGAATATATGTTGACAGAGTCAAACCAAACTATATATCTACTTTAAAGACAGCACCAAAGATTCATTATTTTTAAAGTTTGAAAAAACGCCCCAATTTCTAATTTATTACTTTAATTGCTTAACACACTGAATGCTAAGGAGTTAGCATGCACATGGGATATAGCTGTCTTCCAGAGGTGCAGCGAAGATGTTACCTTTCTTACCATTTATTTCACAAGAGTCAATGTAGTGATTTACTTTTCATGTATTCCAGATTAGTCAGTTATGTCTAATGGGAAATAAATCATCTCCTACTTTCTCTTTGTGAAAGACCCACATGCGACAGGTTGAAGACCTGGAAATGATTGTGGCTATTAGGCACAATATAATCAACCATGTAATAACTATTCTCATCATAGTCTTAATAAGTGCATAAAAAGAGATGTGGTGTGGTAGCAACGTGCCATCTTAGCAGCATGCCATACAGAATGTAGGACAAGGCTGCCCATGATCACAGTAGACCATTGCATTACATCTTATCATTTCCTCTGGAGCTGAAACTCAAACTGAGACTCATCAATAATGCACCCATGATCTCCCATTCAGAAGATCTTGATGGCAGATCAAGCTACTGTAGTATCTCTTCTCCGCTCTCTGCCTCCACTTCTTCCACATACTTTTCTTTAAAAGCAGTGGCCATACATGTAAATTCACTTTACTGACTTCAATCTCCACACTAATGACTTCAAACGTCCAGGACCCTCATTTGGGAGTTTAGTTTTCCGCATAGATTTTGCCATTAGTCCAGTGCCTAAGATTCTTTCTGTCTTTTTTATTAAAACCCACACAAATGGATGTCTCTGTAATGAGTTTTTTTTTTCTTCTGTTGGCCACAGCAATATAATGTCAACCATTGTCTCTGGATAAAATGATATCCCTGACTATATTGGGTGAGAGATGCTCCTCTATTAAGCTCTCTTACTCTCTAACTGAATTATTAAATACATAGAATCTGGTTAAGCAGTGTGCATTTTCCTAAAGGTCAGAAAGTTCATTAACTATGGACTGCCATTGATTGTATCCTTGTGTAGTTTTCTGCCTGGTGTAGGTTTTCGGACCTGGTTGTTGAGTATATATAACTGCTACAACAATACTGCCATTCTATTGCTACAACTATGAATATTTGCATATGTTTTAGTCCTGTTACATGAGCTAAATGTAGGCAGATATACTGTACTGTAATTATACCCTTGTATCAGTACAATCTGGTTTTATCACTTACACTTTGATTTCAGATTCCTTTCACAAAAGTATTAAAGATAACACTTCAAAACAGTTTGTCCTTTCTCTTGAAGTCAATTTGAGCCAATGTTCTGAATCCACTTCACATTTACTGGCTAAAGAACATCTCAGTGTGAAGGCCGCATGCTTTTTTCTCCACCCCCAACTGTACCTTTAACAGAAAAATCTATAATGACTACGACAGCCGCAGTATCTGTTTCACAACAGTCCGCTCACGTCAATCAGCATGATGCCGATAAAGATCTGTATTTTGATTGAATGTGTGCAAAACTACTCATACTTTACACAGGCGACTTTGATGTTAAACCACTTGAAATCATATCAGATGCTGCATGACGAAAGAACACCCAATCAACAGAGATGATTTCATAAAGAGGGCTCTTGGGTTTCAGCGTCATAAATAACTCATGGTAATCCCATATTTCTCTGACTTCTCTCATTTGAGCTTGGAATGGAAAGAGGGCAGTTGTGACAAACATTGTTAGTGCGGCTGCCAAGCCATTCTGACCTGGCTTTATGTGTCTTGGCTGCTCTGGTTTCTCTGTGCAAGGACCTATGAGGTGATGTCCCAAGTTATCCATATACTTACCTTTTTTAACCCATTACATACTCTGCATATAGAGGAAGAAAAATGCTAAGTTGAGCTTAGAAAGTTTTGAAATGCAAGCAGGAGAATGTGTTTTAGCTTTTTAGGTAAGTGAGGCACAGAAAGGAAAGCATTTTGTATAATCTCCTTGCTCGTAATAATGTTGCTGTTTTTTGGCTGCCTGTTTTACACTGATAATAATATATGAGGGCATGTGCATGTGAGTGTACACGTGTTGCTCTGTAAGGATTTTTGAAAATGGCTTGATTCATAAGTCATGGGGTACCCCTGCTGAGATCTCTTCCTACACGTGCAATTTTCCGAAGCCAGCCAAGCAATAATTATGCTGAAGTTTTCAATTACACTCCTTCCATTTCATTAACAAAAAATGTTTGGCTATTGTATAATTAGATATATGAGCTTACCACCTACATTTAACATAGCCACTACACAGCAACTTGATGGAAAACAGAGAAGGATTTTAGCATGTGTGCATTTACGGCGGTTTAGTAGTTTACTATAAAGTAAAATCAGCTAGACATTATGCAGCAGGCTTCCCCCTCCTTTTTTCCATCATTTGCTCAGGTCCTCTAATCTACAAGACGTATACAGACCTGTAATTGAGTATTATGAGATGTTTGATGAAGTATGGTAGGTTTTGTTAACATGCGTAGTACACATGTACTCTGGCTACATGTTAGCAATAGTTGGTACCTATACATTTATACGAGATCAGACATTTGATCCACAAGTACCAGTGATTGTTAATTACTTCAGCTCCTGGCATTAAATTCAAGTAGTAAAAATCTAATATCAATCCGAGTGAATATTTTGATGTTTTTATAGAATGTTTTACACTCAGTGTTCATTCTCTCCCTGCCGCAAAGTATAACCCGTTGATGATATTATATAAAAAATTAAACCGTCCATCATCGTGGCTATCTTGCCATCTTAAGTGGCTGTACCCTGTTACCACACAGGCTTGAGTTTCAGGGTAATGCAATCCAATACAAGCCACAGAAACTCTCCTCAGTCCTGTCATTTTGTCTGTTCCCTTTCACATCCCTCGCAACAGGTTTCCACTGGAGGCCAAGATTGTTCTCAGTAAAGAGGTATGTGTTGCTGCTCTACCTACATTAGCAGAAAACTGCAGAGCTTATTGTGACTGAAAGCAAACTAACTTTTTAACTTGGTGGCTACAGCAGGCATTTTAAAGGCTTGCTGGTGTATGATGGGCAATTCAAACTCAAGTTGAAGGTTTCTAAATGGTATATTACCACTAAGTTATTGTTCACTTGCTTGACACCAGCGCATTGCTGATGGACATCAAACGCCTCGAGGTGTGTCTGTGATGTCAAAAAGCTGACTGAGACCATGCTGGAGACAAAAAAGGAAAGAAAGAAATTGAGGAGGGATGAGCGATCTGATGACGCAGAGATAAAGTCAGCAGGGGACAGAGTTTTAATGAGGCTGGCCTCTCATTGGAGAGATGGCTAGATGTTCAGTTCAGCTGGGCTGTAAAGTGATCCCAGCCTGATATTCCCCGGCCCTGTGACAGAATTATTAAAAGCTCATCCTCTTAATGCAGCATCCCCAGTGTCACCTTTCACAGGTCCTCAGAAACACCAATAGGACTGCCTTTTTTTCCCCCACAGGTGAATTGGCGTAGAAAAGACCCAATCCAACATTACCAACTGCGGCTGGGGACAGTAAAGTGAACCCCTCAACACAACTTGGAACATGACTTGCTTTCAGCCACACTTAATGCTCTTTTCTATCTGTCAAAGTTAGATATAAGTATTATGTATATGAGCCCTAATTCCCTGTCATTAGCGATATTAATTGCATTTGGTGGTCATCAGTTGCAAAAATGATCTCAAAGTGGTGTCCATTTCTGAGGCAATTTTGATACTAAATGGATTTTGCCTCTTTGTGTATAGGAGCAAGTCCCCTCAAGCCTGTACTAATTACATCCATAATCAAATGCGTTCTGTGCCTCCTTGTTAATGACATTGATCTTTTGGAATATCCAAGCCTATATTCTGTGAGATTATTGGATAAAGTGCAGGGCGAAGTCTGTGTGACCCCAGGAGGAAGACGTCGCTGCAGACATAAGTGGGTATTAAATGGATATAATTAACAGTGACCCTTTCTGGCACTCTGCGCTGCCAAGGCCTCTGGTCCATGGATCATACAGCAGAGGGGATGAATTAGCATGGGTTAGGAATGGGAAAATTAAAATTAAGAAAAGGGAGATGGGCTGAGAGATAGATCAACGTTGAGCCAGTGGGCTTATCAGCTGATAGGGGCCACAGAAGTAGTGGTCAGGCTTCACTGATGAGATAAAATCCATCATTTAGAAACTTCTGCTCTTAATTTCACGAACAAACTTCCCCAAAAGCCAAAAACCCAAATCAGATAGTTGGATGGATTTAAATGAATGTTCTTTCTCTTCATTTATGTTTGCATCAGCAACCACATATATGCATCCTGGGGGGGCATTGAGTATGTTTGCTTATTGATCATTCAAAGGTCATGACCTTATAGCCTTAATCCATTGTGATGATGTAGACAGATGATTGGGAGTGAGATGAATCAAATCTTGCAACATATAACCTGAGTTTTCCTCTTCACAATACGGAGGCTAATGGAGTCTTGCACTATGTTTATAAATGCATCTAATTGTAGAGCTGAGTATTTCAATTTCTATGACACACTGACCTCTCTTTACAAGACTATCTGGCAATTGCTCCACCCCGGCATAGGTGGGTTCCATTGTGGTGTGTTTGTGTGTGTGTGTGTGTGCTGTTTGGTTTTCTGCTGTACTGTTGGCATGATGAGGGTAATTGGAGTGTTGGTCTGATGAATCAGTGCCAGCCTGGGTGGGCAGATTGCATATGATGATCATGTTCTGACCAGATGGCTAGCTGGCACAAGAGGCGCAAATTGGCCCTGTGTGTATGCATGTGTATGTTGGCGTGTGTGTCTGTGTGCGTGTGCTGGGGAGGGTTAAGTGGGTATGAAGAGCAATTTATTACGACTAGTCATTTAGAAACATATAGTGAAACTCTACGAATATACACACAGATACTACGGGCCTCTTGCAAAAAACGCTCGTACAAAAACATGTCAAAAGAGTGATTGAAGTGAATTTTATAGATTTTCTCGTTCTTAGAATTTTCTCTTCCACCACCATCAGAGTCATGGAACCCTTTTAATTTCTTTCCCAATACAATGCTGCTCTGATGGCATGTCATTGGCAGTTATAATATTTTCTAATTGTATCAATTCCTCTAATACAGGGGTCTCAAACTCGCGGCCCGAGGGCCAAAGTTTAGGGTTAGTGCGGCTCGCGCATTTTTCTCATACGCACGTGTGTGAGTCGTTGCCAAGCAATGCAAATTACGTTGTTATTACGTTGGATTCTAAATCTCTCTATGTACCTTTCTTTTGTCACCCGGCCCCAGTCACGTCTTTCTCAAAACCTGCTGTGAAGAGAAAAGTTGGCGATGAGCACAGACAATTTCAGGATAAGTGGGAGACGGAATATTGTTTTGTTGAGCACAGGGGCATTCCCACTGATATGCACCGAGACATTTGCGGTGCACAAGGAGTACAACATCAGACGTCATTATTTAACGAGACATGCTGAGGAGTATGCAAAATACCAGGGAGATGAGCGAGAGGCCCGGGTCGCCAAACTTAAAACATGTC